>BMAW01017819.1:0-89281 GCA_019974015.1 Nephila pilipes | reverse complement strand
TTTTGAAAACAGATAATTTCGAATGCATTCCAAAGTCCTAACAATAGGTACTTATCATTAAAACTACAATATTCGTGCAAGTGTTTTGAGCAGATTTTGTAAATAGGTGATAAGTAGCTATGAATAAATAACAACATATTGTACGTTATTTCATACTTTAAAATTTTTAATTAGCATCTAAGAAACAAAATATCATGCCACGGTTTTTTTTAATTACATAAGTATCACAATATTACTCGCCTAATTTTTTTTATTTATCTTGTCATATAGAAACATTGAAATAAATTTTAAAACACTATGTTAGTTTTGAAAAACAAACCTACTTTACATTCGATTATTTAAATAGAAAAAAACTGAAATAGTATCAAATACTGATGATACTGATAATTTTATCTATCAGTTTCGTACCAGGAAAAGTTGATATTTCTGCAATGTATTTCGGAGCATATCAAATATAAATATATAATGTAATATTTGCTGCCTATGTGTGTGGTAAAAATACAAAATACTTCTACACAATTTAAATAGCTTTTGTCCAATATTTTATACTTAATAACTTAATATTATTAAACCAATGTAAAAAACAGTTTACATTAAACATCAGAATAAATAACATTCATTAAAAATATACAAGACAAAACGGTACACATAAAATTTAATGTTTCAACTAACTAAATGAAATCTCTAGAGAAAACGGGTACGACGAAAAGATTTAAGCCAAAGTTAATTTTCCTAAAATATAAACTTAAGAATTTAATTCTGAAAGAGGTCGTTTACATTCTGCTTATCAATCTAAGCGAAGTACAAAACTGGATTCATTTCCTCGTTCTCTTCTTTCTTATTTTCAGGTATCATTATGCACACGGAGAATGGAACTCTCAGGTGCATGGGTGTCGCAAGGTATGACCTGCGTTTGATCTCCACCCACATCACAGGATTTAATTCCGAGTGCTGTGTTGAAAAGCGATTGCAAACGCATAATAAATTTCTCTTGCCAGACAATGTATCAGTATTTAATTTGAAAACGAAAAATGATAGTGCACTCATGTCCTGTGATCTCTCGGGTCTCTTTTTGGAGAAAATGGAAGTGATTTTGCGGGTGCAGGACAGGTATCCTCAGAAACTCATTAATGGACCAGTTCCACACCCATAATTCTGACAAGATCGTTTGTTTGAAAGAAATACGGAAAATCGTCCTGAATGTGTCGTTACGGAAACGAGGAATCCTTGTGCGAAAAATGTTTAAGAAAGAAAAGTGAATGGCATTTAAATGTGAGGATAGCTTTGATCAACTTTCAACTTTGCTGAATTTTTAATGTATGAGTCATTAGATTTTAACTACTATAACTCGTGTTAAAGAGTTGATGAGTTTTAAAACTAATAATTATTCGAATTGAAACAAACTTTAATTCGGTTGCTCCTTGAAATGGATTACTTTTTTTTACCTGAAAAGAATTAATCATCGAACAGAGGTCACACACACTCACATACACACACTTATATATATATATGGGTGTGTGTAGTTACAACAATTAAAATTGAAACAATATGTTAGAAATCATAACTGAACCTATTAGAAAGGAGACTTATACCAAACTAAAGCCGGAAAAAATTGTAAACATAAATAATGCATGAAAATGCATTATCCAAATTTAGTTAACTATTAAAGGAAAATTATACAAAATTTTTGAAAGCAAGTCAATTAAATGAAAAAGAAATGGACGATTACCAGAATTATCCAAAAAGATATAGTTTTTGAAAAAAATGTACGAAATCAAAAAATTGGGGGAAAAAAGGGAAAATAATATATATTTAAAAAAAGTGCATTGTTATAAATGTTATGGAATTGTGATGAGAGGTGCAAATGTTTTTATAGGTGTCACCTATTTTAAAGATTGTATTGTAATATTTTATTGTTTTTCAAATTGACTCAGAGATAAAATGCTATTGATAGATTTATTTAACTTGACAAAAACAGGTATCTAGATATTGTATTATCATTCAAAACTATTCTTACTTCATTTTCAGAATAAATATAACACGTATGTAAAATTAAATATGTAAACATAAAGCAATAAAAATAGAAGAAAAAAAAATAAAGCATTAGTTACTCTGAAAATAAAAATATTAAATAAAAAATTTTCCTATCTGAACACTATTTAGATTTGGGTGGAAAATAAAAAGATTTCAAATACTTCCAGCCTCTTTCAAATTTTATTTTCAAGTTGCATAAGAGAACAATAGCAAAAAAGTCCATATAATACAAGAAAAATTCCTAAGCTTCTACATACTTAACCTTATATATAAAACATAACTTTGCTTTTTATTTTTAAGATCTTAAATAAAAGAAAATAATTTATTCTTATAACCAAACTCGTATGTTTTACAAATTTATCCTCTTTCTATCGTAATTTGAGTGTACATTGTAATCCACGAAATTGTGGGTGATATTTTGTGTTGTATAATTATTCAAATTCTAATTATGGTTTTCTGTTGTCATCTGTCAAAATAAAGAAACGTGCGTGCTAATGTTTTCATTGAGTTCGAAAGAATAGGCTATTTAACCGGATACTAAATGAATCAAATCAAGAGCAACAGGAATACCCAATTAGGTCACAAAACCTGACTCTTTTAAGATCATCTCTCTTTCCCTTGGGTACTATCGCTTCCGTCCTTTGTCTTTACAAAGGATAAAACTGACTACTGATGACAGCAAGAAAACAAATCTAAAATAATGAGTTCATTAACCACTTCGGGGCGACTGAATCTTCTTTAAAAAAGTTGATTTAACACATATACCTTTGCGTATTTGTCATTGACGTTGAATAACAGGCGCAAGTTCAATTTTTATTATGATCAAGAGTCGTATGTCGCTGGAAACTTAAAATTTCTAAGCACTGTTTTACTTTAAGAATAATTTGTTAAGATTCGTTCTGTATTTGTACATTCAACAATAAATGATTCAATTTTTCAAAAAATAATTAAGTTCAATTTTTAAAAATGAATCAACTTTGAGTGTTTGAAATGCCAGGGGTTATTTGCTATTAAAGTTATTTTGTTAAGGTTTGTAATAAAATTCATGCATTAATTCATTAATAAGTTGATTTTTGAATATGATCAAGTGTTTAAATTGTTAGAAATTAAAATGTACTTAACGGCTATATTAGAAGTACAATTTTGTTAAAACTCCTTTGTATTTGTATATTACTTCTTTTTAAGAAATTTCAGGCTGTAAACTTTAAAAGCATACTTCTATTATCAATAATAAGAATATCTCTCTCTCACGCACACACACTCAAATTCTAACTTTTCTAGCAATACAAAGATTTTACTATATTAATTATATTACAATAAGAGAAATATCTTGAGTTATTTGCTAAACAGATTCAAGTTTTCATTCAGTGAAGTAATAACGATTTATAAATTACATTAAAATTTGTACAGCTGCAATTGCGAATTTAGAAAAGATAGGAATAATTATTTTCTTTATAAAAATGATTTTTAAATAGTGTTTTTTAAAGTATTTCTTTTCGTTCTTTCTGCTATACGGAAATTATGTTCAAAATTTATGCTTTGATATAAATAAATATATTCTATCTGCAAATTTTTTGAAATTAATTTTTTTTACTTACAAGATAATACTATTTGGTAAAACTGTTATTAGAAAAAAATAAAGTAATGATTTGTGTGAAATAAAATAAGCATTCAAAAGTTGATTTTGTAAAATGTTCTTTGGTGAGTATGAAAAAGTTTTCAAAAATTACAAAAGTTTTTCCCGTGGCATGAGAATGTAGCTTTCTAAGGAATCTTTGTGCTATCGATATTTTGTTTTTATTCCCAAATTACATTTGTAAGTAAATGTTGTAAACAAAATGGGTTATATTTTAATTGACGTTATATAAAAAACTAATTCAAATAATTAAAAATAAAATCAGTAAATATATTTTTTTAACAAATTTATAATCGTTATATTTTAGCAGTTAGATTGAATCTTTCTTTTTCGCATTTTAAATTAGTAGAATAAATTCAAATTGAAAGTACATTTTTCAAAAAGCTCTGCTTCTCAGAATCAAGCAATACAGTGTACATTTAAATAGATTGTATTTTCTACTCAGCAGAAAATATTTAAATATAAACATTAATTACATGCTCAAATATTTCTAATAAATAATTATAAATCCTTTTTTAGTAAATAAGGAAGTTTTAGCAAGCTAATCACCGTGCAAAGTTTTCGTATTTTTATAATATTATGCTTACAAAAACCTGTTAATAGCTTATATTTAGACCTTGAAATTATATTTAGGCATGTTAAATAATTTTCCAAAAGGTTTAACAATTGATGAGCTCGAAGAAATCCCAAGATATAAGAATTAATAATGAATAATATAAATTTTCTAAATTTGTCAGCATAAATGTTTATGAGAAATATTAAGAGGATTAATTAAATTTATTTGTGAAAAATCTTCTTAAAAAATCTTAATTAAAAATTATCTTGAAATGACTATATTACCATCATTCATTCTCTAGAGACAACACGTTGTTACATTATTATTTTTATTACATCATTAATATCTGTTAAGATCAGTATGCTGAATATTTAGTTATAGACATCGCTATAAAATATCAATAATTCCCTTCAGTGTTTACCTAAGAAATAGAAGTTATACTTATGAAGCGTTTCTTGTGAAAACGATTCTTGCTTACTATTATCCACTTAGATACGCTATGTTCTTCCAGAAAAAAAAGTGCTTCCAAGAAATATCGAATAAAGATTAGGGCTCAGTTGTTTACATTGTTCAGAAATTAAACTAAAACTACTTCATAATGATAACCCAGATAGGGAAGGAATGTGTTTGGGTATGTTTTTATCGCTTAAGAACGTTGTTTTGGTCGACTTGATGAAAGTAAACACACCATATCATAGAGATATTGTTTCCGCAATGGTACATCAGCGACAGAGTGGCAGACAAACTCTCATTGCATAATAATGCTTTGCAAAAGTTCTGATTTGAAATTGCATTCGTTCAGCATTTAGGAAAGCACATATTTTGGGAACAAGTGCATGATTATTTAAATGTAAATATATCATGAGGGTGTGTGAGTGTACACAAAATTTTTTAGAAGGAAAACATTTCAAATTTTAAAGAACATTAATTAGTAACATTAGTTACTAATTTTAGTGTTTTCCTTCAGATTTCACAATTTTATGTATTATAAATTAATGACTTTTGTTTAGATATATTTTAAATGTAAGTGTTGGTTTAAAAAAGCACATTTGTTAAAGATGCTTCATTAAGAAATCTTATACTTACTGATTTAGCAGTTGAAAAAATAAATAAATAAGTTAACCTAAATAAAAATTGATTTATTTTTAAATAGCAGATGAATCTTTTAAAATATTTTTGATCTATTTGTTCTGTTGATTAAATAATTGATACTCGAATTGTCCAACATCGACCCACCTCTATAAAGTCTCTCTCTCTCTTCCCATATATATATATATATATATGTGTGTGTGTGTGTGTGTGTGAAATATTTGCTATCTTACCGTTTTAAAACTTAAAAGTCACTTTTTGATAGGGGTTGTTAAGTTGTCATAATTTCTTAGAAAAATTAAAAAAAAAAAAAAAAAAACTTAATCCTTTCAAAAATTTAATCATTCTAAAGAATTCAATCCTTTTGAAAATTAACACAGTTCCTTCATATTGTAGACAATTTACACTGAAACATCACAATACTAGCAAAACAAATCAAGACAACACAAACGCGCGAACTAACTATCAGGCATAAGCATGTAGAAAAAAATGAGAGTGAGAGATTGCAGCCAACGGTCAGCATCGGCTTTTATACCCGAGAAAAATAGGGAACCCTTGTTATTTACCTAACGCAGCGATTAAAAGATGCTCGGGATCTTAGCTTTACACGTGCGATTTTAAAAAATGAAGGTTTTGTAGACAGAGTGAAAGTTGTAGTTAATACGCACATGACAGTTGGTAGATAGGATGGGTATTAAATGGAGAAAATATGTGCAAAAGGAGAACGAATCGTAAACAGATGGAAAAAAAAGTTATAACATAGGTTTTATTTTCAACTCTCTCTCGCGCGCATATACATACATACACTATTGAGACAAGTTAGCAGTAGTTCTTTATAAATCGTTCAATGAAATCCAGTTTAATATTTTGGTAAGCATAATGTGTTTGTGTTTCTTTTATAATAACTATCATTATTTCTAACTCTACAAAAAATATACCCACTTTTCAAAAAGGTTGAAGAATTTTCTATGAAAAAGGTAAATAGCAAAACTCTAAGTGATTCGTAACCTTAAAAAAGATTAAGATATTGTTTGCAATAAAAGAAGAAAGCACGGCTGTAAAATAAACAAATATATCAGTAAAATCATTTCAATAGCAAAAGGTATTTGTAATAGGACACTAGTGCGAATAATTAGGTGTTACTAGTTGTTAGTTAGAAACTAGAAAAGTAAACAGAAACTTTTAATTCCAGTGTTCATCCTCATTCGATTACGATTTCTCAAACAAGTTTTCAAAAGTATTTTCCGGAATTAAAAAGAAAAGATATAGTTCTTAAGATAATTTTAATAGTTATCACGAAAAAACAGTTATCAGGCAAGGTTTAATTTACCGCTATATTATGTACAATTCTATAAACGATAAAGGTATCAGTGCTAATTATAATTTACGTATACGTATTTTATGTCGGTAAATATTTGTCATTCATAAATAACAATAATTTGTATCGATTTCTGAGCTGAAATAATAAATTTTTGGATGACTAAAAATTGAAAAATCTAAAAATGTAGTCTTTGAAATTACGAGTTCTTATAATATTATAATAAAAGGGGGTGACAAATATTTGTATTCATGACCATTATCAAATTTGTATCAAAAAGCGGAATTTATAATTAGAAGCTTATTCCAATAATTAATGTCCTTAAAAGTTATAGACTTATTAACTTTAAAGATTTATCACTTTTATTAGCCAAATGACAAGGAAAAAAAATAAAAACAAACATTGATTAGACTGAATTTCACAAAAAGCTTGGAGAGATGCCAACGAGTTTTCGTTGCTTGAATGATAACAATATCCATTAACTCAGGGATAAACTTATCGTAGTTGGGGTTACAATCAATGTAGAAAATTTATTAATGATTCCAAGGAATTTAAATTACTGATTTTTGTTTTAAAGGGCGTTGAGCTTTATGATGAGAACATGTCAAAATAGATACCACTCCCAAAAGGCACAATGATATATACTTTTATTTTAAGATTAACATCCGATTTTTCTGTGTTTGAAATATAGAAAGTTTTGCTACACATAAGCCAATTAAAGTGTTTAGATAAAATCAGGATTGTCTGGTTTGGGTTACACTCATCTTCCAAAAAAATGTAGACCCTTACTGAATGTTATCACAAAGAATTTTTACAACTAAAAATCAAAAGGAAAACAACAGCATTATTTTATATTAATGACTGACAACTTGTCTAAAATATTTTGTTTGAATTTAAAAATTAACCTCGGCTTAAACATTTTAACTTGTCAAAACTGTTCAATATATAATCGAAATGAAATATATATTCAACAGTTTGTTATTCTCCTGAAATGTATATTAATGTTCCAACTAGTTTTAATCGAATCTGATTTATTTAATCAGGTGAAAATGCAAAGTTTTCTGAAATTCCTTCCATCGAACTTTATGGCATGTTTATTCCTTCCGTCATGAACTTCGCTTGGGTGTTTTAAAAAGCAAATATAAAAAAATACATGAAATACTAATTGAAAATAGCCTTTTTCCAAAATATAAATAAAATTTCCTTTTCAGTGCTAAAAGTTGTTCTGATGACAGGATGTTTTCAACCCCATTCTTTTGAAATATCAAATATGCATATATTTGAGATTAACTATATATATATATTTGAGAAACAGTCTTTTTTTCTTCGTGACAGTGAGATGAAACGCTATTTTGTATTAAATAAGTTTTGAGTTGCATATTCAAGACAGGTAATTGTTCAAAATAATGAAATTATTGCACAACAGAGCAAGACGTAAAAACCTAACATAGAATAATAGACAAGTTTGGAATCTGAGACACATGCTCGAGAGTAAATGCTTTTTTTTCACGCGATAGAAAATAAAAACATGTTGTTTAAATACTACTGAGTCACGAACGTAACACATGTTAAAACTTTTTTTTTTCGAAATTTATTTTCATTTTGTACGGATATAGTTTGTACTGATAAATTTCAAATTTTGCTTTTTTTCCAAAATTAAGAAAGATTTCCCTCCCAAACCAAGAAAGATATTGTTTATGAGGTGAAAGATGCTTCAGCTACAAGACTGGATTACATAACAGATATCGTACGGACTAATGAAACTACTGTGCAGAAGGTTACAGACGCAAATTTAATAGGGAATTATAAATAAATTTGGAATATGTGGTTTCAGCTCAGATGCGACAAACTCATCACCTAACCATGATTCAAAATTTCAGTAACGGGCATAAATTTTTCACTGCTGATTTAGAATGAAATTAAATTAACAAAATCGAATTAATTTTAGATGTTATAAGAATTTTATAAGTTGCTATTTTGTACTGTTTTTTACCTCGTCTTGACTTTTACTATCATATCAATTATTAATTAGTACGTTCATTCAACTATCACACGTTCTATCAAATATAAATAAATACAATAAACGATAGTAAAATATCTTTAAAAATTTAATTCATAATTTAAGAAAAGAGAAGGGGCTTAGTTTAAAAAGTACAAAATAAAGGGGGAAAGAACTATCAATGGGAAAAATATTTTCATATTTATTCCCTCGTTTTAACAAAATATATTTTTTGAGAATGCTATTTCCCAATCCTATATTTTAAAGTTTTTTTTTTCGTAAAAAGTACCCGAAGACAATATTTTACAGTTTGGAGACGTTTTAGCAACGTACCGGTCACGTACAGCTGTCAATGATAAAGTATTCTGGAGATATCCGAGAAAGTTATCTTAAAATATCCATTTATATGAGCGTCTACGAAATCTGCCTTATAAGTGATAAATGTGTATTACACATTGGAATTATTCTAAAATAACTTCTAGACGATTGTTGATATTTTTACGTAAATTAATCATCCTGTCAAGATGCCATTTTAATAAAAATTTTATCATAAAAATGTTTCTAATAATACCAGCAATGTACGTTATGCTTTTGACAGGATTAGCAAAAAAAAGACAGAAAGACAAAGAAATTTAAAAAAGAATTTACAGAAATGTATCCTATTCTAATGGAATACAACTTAATTTATTCAAACGAAAAACATGGTGAGGCTAATTAGAATTCATAAACGATAAAAATTAACAATGTTTATAAACACAAAATTTATTACATCATACTTAACTTATTATTTGTCACGCAATTGTAAATATATTGCTTATAAATATAACATTTAAGATTACGAGACAAAAAAATAATTGCAATATAATGTACTGATTTCTAGTATTTAACACTTTGAAAAAATACTCCCAGTTATAAAATGGTATCCGATATTAAAAATAAACGTAAAACATAAATTTATATTAAATGTTACAATTTTAAAAAGATACGTGGTTTCTTGATACTCTGTTCAACTTTTTTCTGAAATTTTTTAAAAAAGATTAGAATGCTCAAAATTTTGACCGACTATTTTAAATCAGAATGCATAAGTTTTTATTTATCCCTTTAATAATAATTTCAATAATTTTTAATGTAAATAATAATTTCAATTTTTGCTTATCTTTTTATCATGTGTATCGATTCATTCATTAAGGTGAGCATGAAACTTTTTTTATGTTCACAAAAAATGATTTTATTAATTAAAATTGTAATTTTAACTCAAGTTTAAAATAAAATTAATGTCTTGAAAATCAAGTGTTTTATTTGTTAGTGAATGTTAGTTAAACATGTATATTGATGATATGTAACTAAACAGCTTTAAAAATACTATCATTTCTTACTTCAAATACGTTCAAATTTTTTTATCTTTAATTGGAAAAAAAATCAGCAGTTTGATATTGTCAAAACGCTAAGTATCCATTCCCAATAAGTGAGATAATGAGGCAAAATTTAAAATTTGATATCTTATTTAAGTGGTTTAATGTTTCTGTATTTTTAAAAATTTATATGTTTAGTGCCAGACACTTTATAAATATCATAACTAAAATTCTAATGAAAAGTGCGTAATACTATTTTAAGACTGGTTTCTCTATACGTTAAAAAGCAGAAATGATGCGAAACGTTTTCGTCACAGTGAAAATTACTTCAATTAAAATATAAGTTGATATGATTATCATACACAATACATAAAATGAATCACACACACAACTAACATCCTTATAGAATACAAATATGTTTAATTAGTACGCTATTTTTCCTTTCACCAATATATAAAATCAGAAACTCATTTAGCATGTAAATATGAAACACGAAACATCGAAAACATTTTATGCAAAAAATGGCTCATGACTTAAAGTAAGTTATTTGCTATACGATAGGAAATATAGAATATGAGATTGATAATTGGAACATTTTTCATCAGAATTTTTTTTAAAGGATTTTTGGTCTTTTTTTCAGAACCATTATATAAGAGAAGACAGTGTTAAATAATTCCTTACAATAATCAATGTTTGAATCAAATATACATAAGCATAAAATGAATTATTCACGCTTCTTAAAACAGACTATAGTGTTTTTAATTACTTTTTTTCTTTCAGTATCCAGTGCGCTTTTTTAAAAATAGTATAGTGATTAATTTAGTTCATAAAAAATTTCAGAAACAATTCGTACAACTGCTTTCATCTTCTTTTTAATACAAGTGCTTCACTTAGAAATTCTTATGATTTACCAATCACACCACCATTCTATTCGGCGCTATTCACGGTACAGTTACGGCAAGAAAAGTAGAGAGAGGAAGGAAACTCACCTCAGCAGCCCGTTCGACAGGTGGAGAGAACAGGTGGAGACTGAAGGAAGAGAGGGTCCCGCGTGTTGACCTTCCCCCGCAATGTCCAAGAAAGAGAAAGCAGTGGGAGGCCTTATCGCTTCCGCCAGAGGGGTCTCTTCTGGTGTATTTTGTTTCGGTTGAACCGCAAAATGACGTTCACTCTAGAAGAGGTTCTTTCACCGAATGGATGTGCAGAAAGTTTGAACTTATTTGACTGATTAAGTGAGTGTTCGTCTCGGGTAACTGCAGTCAACTGCTAGATGAAAGTGAGGCGTGGATTAACTAAGATTTAATGCAGTCAACTCGAAAGCCTTTGTGTTAATTACTTGAAAATTCATTCATTAACTTGATGACGATTTATCTGCAATTGTGCTCAAGTAGAACATTTATTTTAACTGATTGGCAACGAATTAGACTTTTATATAGAAATAAAGTAAGCTTTAAATTCAAATATGCTCAAAAAAAATCAAGGATAAAAACATTAATTTTTCTTTGCTAGGAATGACCCAATATACTGAAGGATTTTATTAATAGTTCTTATTCAGTACTGAGGCTAGATTCCTTGCTATTAAGCATGGGATCTTTTCCATTTGCTTTTTTTAAAGTTTGAATCTAAATTTTTAATCCAGGTATTTGATTTAGAGCTGCTAAATGGTTAAAAAAATCAATTCACTTTTCCGAAGCTTAAATGATTTCATCTCTGGATTTCTGTAATTTTGTAAGGTAATTAAATAAATATAGCCCAGAGAATTAAATATTAAATTTGGAAATGTACCTCGGTTGGTATTAGAGAACTGTTTTACTAAAAATATAGTTATATGGATATAAAAAGGTACTTGAGCTTATCAATATTGTAAGCCCATTTCTGGCTGATTAACAATAAAATAAAAAAATTTAAAAATTTTTTGCTGTTTTTTTTTTTTTTTTTTTTTTATTTTTAATTTTTATTTTGTCTCTCTTAAGTCAAGATTGAGACTTTTGTATCTGTAAAAGTAATACTTATTCAACAATTTTCTCTCAAGACTCCATTATATTTGTTGAAATTAAATGCGATGATAATGAAAAATATTTAATAAATAAATGATTAAAAATAACTAAATCATACATTAATTTCATATCTGTACAATGAGAATTAACAAATATGAAAAATGTATTGAGATTAAATTTGATCGGTACTCTTTGCAATCGTGTTTCTCGCAACTCATAACTCGTGTTTATTTATCTTCAAAATTTGTTACGACTTATAATACGTAGGTGGGATGGTAACTCGTTCCTTGGTACTCGCTTTTAAGAATCAATTTGTAATGAGATCATGGTTAAATGCTGTCATTTTAATCTTGTTCACAGAAATAACTAATTAACCGATGAGCCAAATTTAACAGAGAAATTATTAATGATTCATAAATTAGTTGTATTTTAAATACGATTTTTTATTCAACAAAAAGCTTTAAATACTGAAAATAAGATAAGGAAGAAATATTTCTGATTACATTTTAATCCATTTTATTATTAAAAGGAAAATTCGAGCAGTATTAATACATGTAATTTGTATTCATAGTAACTTGGTTGCATTAAATTTAATGTTATTTTATTCAACGTTAGAAAAGCATATTATTAGAATTTTATTATTAAATAATAAATTTTTTCCGCCTAAATATCAGATGCTCTCAGCTTTAAGTTTTTAAATGTTGCATTTCTATGAATTAAAATCAGGGAAAATATGATATCTACAAAATACCAAGTACACTGGTGCTCAAAGTTAAGCATAATTCGTATTATGCGGGGGTGGAGGGAAGTGAAAAATTATTAGTGCATTTGTTCGAAAATAACTTGTGGATAATCATATGTTAAAGGTGAAACTCTGTCTTATTCCAATCGAACACTTCATTTACAAAACACAGGTGCACGTGGAAAAACCTCTCACTCGGCATTAGCAGTTTAGACAGGTTTCAACCAGTTCAATTGCATGGGAACGTTGTTATCGATTAAACAGAACAAATGATAGAACAAAGACGACAACTGGACATGAGTGCGAAAGGAAGAATCATAGGAATGCTCGAATCCAGACGACCACAAACTATGGTGGCTTGAATTCTAAATGTGGCTCTGTGTGTTATCTCAAGACTGTAGCAGAAAATTCAAAATGCGGGAAATGTTAACCAACGACGTATACCACATAGACCAAAAGTCACAGCCGTTCGCTAGGACCAACATCTGGCAATAACTGTGTGACATCAGAGGAATAGGTATGCAGAGGACTAGGTTCAGGGCTCACAGTCTCTTTCTAGACAATCTGTTTAGAGGAGACTCAATCATGTTGCATCTATACCAAATGACCAATAATTTGCTTTCCCTTCTTAGCATATAGATGCTCTCATTTAAAACGGAATTTAGAACGTCACTATACTAGAATTTGGGACAGCGAGCCAATGTGATGTTGAGTGATGAATCTTGCTTTAGTCAGTACACTGATTCTCTTCAGCTAACGATATGACTAGAACTTGAAACTAGTTTTCAGCCGGAAACGGAAACAGGAAAGGCATCGTTTCCCGCTGCTGGAAGTCCTGATGTGGACCAGTATCATGCTGGATGGCCGAGAAGGTCTCCATATCTTTGAGACGAGATCTGTGATTGCTAAAAGATACAAGATGAAGCTCTTGAGCCCTGTGTTTGCCTGTTTCCAGGTGCGATCGGTTGCAACTTCATATTTGTGAATGGTAACGTGCTGCGTTACTGCGAAAGAGTGAATGACAACTTCTTTAAAACGAAAAATATCCGACACGGCCTGCTCATTCACTTGATCTGAATCTTATCAAATATGTATGGGATATGTTCGGGATATAACCTGGAGCCCTTCCGCACCCACCAAGCTCTATTCCAGAACTCTTCGTGAAGTTTAGAACTCTTTGAACTTTCAACTTATCCAAAATGTCGTAACAAGAATTGTAAATCATTGAGGAGAGAGAGAGAGAGAAAAAGCGTGCTTGAGTATCAGAAATGATAACATATTGTAACGTAGTGATCTCAAGTTTAATAAAATTTCTAGGTAGCGTGAAGAATCACCAGCTTAACTAAAATTATTCTTTTTATTTACTTTTATTTTTATTAAAATTATTCTTTTTTTTTTTATTTTATTTATGTGTCCGCAAGTTAATAAGGCATTTTCGCCTTATCACATTTAGCTATCGGATACTTTGTAATCTCGTCGTCGAGTAGGCACTTCTCGCCTGATTTCGTAACATCCAAGATCCGATAAAATAGACCAAACAAAATTTCAATTTCCGTTCCCTCCTCGCTAGTTTTTTTTCTTTCATCTGTCTGTTTTAAACCTTCCGGGAAAGGCTTTCGCACTTCTTTAATTATTTTCCATTCCTGATTTGAAAGCACATCTACTTGCACAGGCAGCATCCGTCTCTGTTTCCAACACCATTCGCTCTTTCAGGACAATGTCCAGTTTGACTCACGCCTATTTGGGTGCTACTTGTCGAAAATCATACGGATGGGCCCTAAATCGACATGTCTTTCCGACGAATAGTTCATAATTCCTGGCATTTCCTCATTACAATAGCGGATCATTCTTTCACACATGTGTAGCAGGTCTACGTGTCTAATGAATGCGCTATTGCAGCTGCCCACAAGTATGGCGTATCTGTTGCCCCTTTTGAAAAAATAAACTTTTTATTGCGTCTCTTCGCTTGGGGTGCCTGGAAATAAAACGGGGCTGCAGACAGGTGGTTGTCTAGAATGCTATGTTATAATACCTTATTAAACTTCAGTATCACCTTTTTTTTCAAGTGTTTTTCTCTAAGATGTGAACTCCCCTTAAGCCCAGTTTCCTTTTGAACTGTTTCTTCGAATAGTAAAAGTTGTTATCCTTTCTTCGCATTGTTTCCTTATCTTATAACTATTTTACTCTAGCAAATCCTGTTTTCTACCTCTCTGACTTAGATTTTTTCCCCATTATTCACGTAATTACCAAATATTCTTAATTTTTAGACACCAATGTACGAGACATGATTAAGTATCAAAAGTAATTTAATTGTAAGTAAACGTTCGGTTATTCAAATATAATTTCAGTATTTTTTTTATTCAGGAATATTGCTGAAAACTATTTGAATTTGATAGCTTTTTGCACAGCTATTTTATTTGGAACTATAAAGATTGGCACAAAATTCAAATTCGTCTTGAGGGACTACATTTTGCCTCTTAAATCCAGCAAACTATTTTGAATCGTAATATGATAGAATAAGCCTACACATCTGAATTCTAGTTAATAATTCTGCAATTGAGAGAGGTTTCATTATAAAATACTCCCTTATGTGATCGTGAATAATTTTGTACTAGTAAAATATCCCCTTATTTTTATGATTACTCATAGACCAGATAATTTTTCATCTAAATAAATTCACTAAATCCAAGTTATTCGTTTTATTCTCAAATATACATCTGATTTGTTTTCAAAATTTAGGAAGAATGAAGAGTAAAATACCTTGTTTATATTTGATCAATATACCTGTTAATTTGAGCCCCATTGTTGCAAAAAACGATTATCTATCTTACCTGGAGTAGTATAAAAGAAGAAGAATGTAGCTTAGCTTCCAACTGAACTAAAAATCCTCACATTTACAAAATTTTAAAGAAATTCCCGTAAAAAGCACTCGTAAAACAAACAAAAAATATCTCCTATGAAAAAACAAAAAATTAGTAATTATATCATGTTTGAGTTTACATTTCTTTAATGGCTAACCTTGAGCTGCCTGTCTTGGCAATTCACCTGTTATTGAAAGGAAAACTGCAATGCAAATTATAATTTACATTAAACGCTACAGAAATTAAAAAATTAAAAATTAAGAATTGAAAGAAATGAAGAATTAAAATACTACAGTTAAGTAAAAAGTAGATTATCTGTTGTTTCAAACAGAATAACACTGGTAAAAAAGAAATTTTTAAACATGGGTTTTCTTTCAAACTTCACACTTTGTGAAACATAACTTTTTTATACCTTAAAATTTTTCGAAGAGGTAGTTTAGAATTCGCTGGTTTCAAAATTCAAGTGTTTCACGTTGAAAACAATTGTAATTATGAGTAAAATTTAATTCTTTGAACGATTAGTTTTAATCAAATAATTTTTATTAATTATAATTAAATTATCTTATTGTCATCCAAAACAACCATTTTTACAAACGTTCAACTTAATTAAGCACTTTAAAATGTGAGAAAAAAACATTTATAGTTTTTACCTGTACATAGTTACAATGTGAGTAGAATAAAACCCATTAAGAATAGGAAATCAAATTTTTTGTGAATAATGAACACATAACATTTGGTTTATATATATAGAGAGAGTCATTGCCACAAAAATTTGCGCACCAAGAAGTAAGAGTGGGACTTTTACGAAACGTAGCATGAAGGTACGTGTCATGCAGATATGTAAAGGAAAACAAGCGCAGCGTGATTGCCCATTGCGTAATGCCACAAGAGGGTGCTGAAATTCTTTCTCCTTGAATTATAAAACTGGTAAGCAGAACTTGTTTGCGTCTATTTAATTTGTTGCAGATGACGCTTTTTAACTAGGGATGCCATTACACAGACATTCGAGACAATCCGTCATCCCTATGATTCTTCTCAAAGTTTGATAGGAGATGAATCATAGGGTTGATGGAAACCAGGTGGTTAGCTCGGTGAGTCGCTCACCACCTAGGTTGTTTTGACTTAACTGTGAAAAGATGTTGGCACCAGAGGACAAGAGAGATATCTGTTACACAGCGACCAAACTCAGAACTCCCTCGTCAGACCAATGGTCGAGAAGACCATCTCATCAATCGACACACACGCCTAGCGCCAACTGTTTCATTGTTCACTATCCATACACATGTAGCACCTTCATTACGGGCCTCTGTGGCAGTCCGTATGATCGCAAGCGCCTGCTGAAAGACAGTTGTTATCGCAGCGTTCATTACGTGAATTGTCATTGCCACCCTCTCATCGTCTTCTCCGTTTGGAGTGATGTTGCTCACGAAGGGATCGGTCTGCAATCGAATAGAATCAGATCGTCTTTAGCGATGAATCCATATTCAATTTGCGCAATGATGACAATCGTGTTCGTATGTAGAGGCTCCTTGGTGAACGTCTCAATCCAGTATTCGCTGCACTGCACACACGCCTAGTTAACTCAATCTACCAATAATAATCTAACAGACTCTTATTACTAAGCCTTCCTCGACTGCAACTCAGACTCTGAAACAATTGTTGAACAGTGGAATAACTAATTCTCTTTAATGACTCAACTTTTATTCCAACCACCTACTTCAACCTCTCTTCCCCCCCCTCTTTCAACTCCTCCTTCAACCTCTCTATCGCTACTCTCAGTCGGAGTTTATATATTTCATAACTCTCCCGCTTCACTTCATTTCTACTTGCTTTACCAAAACCACATTTCATTTTTGTTTGGGTAAAGGTTGTTTAACAAAAGCAATAAATCTTAATTAAAAATCCCCAAGGTTAGTGAAGAGAAACCGCGAATAGCCCAATGTCTCAACCCCTAATATGGTACCATGAAAGCCCAGAGGTACGTTCGTGATATTCTTCAATCATATGTGCTTCCACTCATGGCAGGGCTCATAGGAGCCATTTTCCAACAGAACAATGCTCGTCCTTTCACAGCAAGGGTTTCACAGGACTGCCTCCGTTTCATTTCCACCCTTTCCTAGCCTGCTAGATCTCCATATTTGTCATCGATCGAGCATATCTGGTGCAATTGAGAGCGGCAAATTGGACAATCTACGAGTTTGGTCGAATTAAAGGCGCGCGTGTTTACAGCAACTTGGGAACGAGAGATGTCCTAGGACATCATACGGGATTTGTATGCTTCAGTGCCCAACCGTATCACATCATGCATTCATGCTAGAGGTAGTTCAAATGAGTACTAAAATCTCCATTCATTTGTAATTTTCTCTACAGTAAATGATCATTTTGCTTTGATTTTTGTAATTGCTTACTTATATCAACGTTGTACTTAGGTATGTAAAATTTCGTTTTTTTTTTTTGACGATTCTTTCTTGGTTAACAAATTTTTGTAGCAATGAGTGTATATTGGGCCTTTTAATTATTGTGAAGTAAGAAAAAACCCTCATTAAAAATAATTTTTATGTCATTTTTTTTATTGAGGAAAGAAAATCATTATCATGTTTTTGAGCAAATTATAGAGTTCAAGTAAATGATTTTGAGGAACAAATAAGAGCTCATTGTAGTAGAAATAGAAAATAATATTACCAATAATATATTGTTCCGTTTAGTAAAATGACAAGGTGTAGAATATAACTACGAACAGTAGAAATTAAATGAAAGCAGATTGAGAAATTCAAAGCATTTTCCAAATCTCTTTAAAATGCCACTTCAAAGGTAAGCACCACGAAAAAAGGTTAAGTAGTACTCGTCAATTGTCTAATACAAAATCCACAAGAGTTGATACCGTAGAGATTGTCACGTAATGTTTTTTTAATGTGAAACTGATACTAATTGCTTTTGAAGAAGAAATATGCCTAGAAGTGAGTGGTTATAGTTCTAACCACAATAAAATTTCAACGTTTGATACCTATAAAACAGGTTTTTCTTGCCATTATATTTCGGATTTTGGGATAATGTTTATAGCGAATATAATTCATAATACGAAACTAATTGATAAAATTTCACAAATAAATTTGTGTGTAAATTTGTAAGTTTAAATACTAACTCAAGTATGCATCGCTTACCTATCATTGGAATCTACATTTCTTGTTCCTTTTGGGTTTATTGCTATTTGAAAAATATAATTGGTAACCAAGCTCGAGGAACTTGTTTGAAAAAATAATCATGTACCATTTATTTTACTCTCAGTTCATTTCAAGACTAATATAACTTTTTGTTAGACTTATTTATCCTCTCTAAAATATTCAATAAAATAGAAACATTGTTTTACAAAACATTTTTCTGAAATCTTAAGTCATAATAAAGTCAAAATATATTCTTCGATTTCTTGTTTCGATTTAATCCAACACCATTCTACACAGGGAGTCAAAACTTAGGAAGCATTTTGAAAAAAAAATAATACTTTTACAAAAATATTCTAATTACTGTAAAGAAAGAATTGTACTCTGCAAATAAAAAATATTTACCGCCTTTTCAAATATTTGCGACATGTGCTATATTTTAAAAATATATAAAATAGTACTTTCAGATATATCAAATAATAACATTGTCGCAGAAACATGCACATTAATAAAAAAGAAATTTTCTTTCAAAATAGCTGCATTTTTCAGAAATACATTTGTCAAAAGAATAAATGTTCTTTTATAATCTTGCCAGAACTGTAGATTGTTTATGTTGATAATTTCAGTAAAGTCTATTTTTGGCATATATCGAGTTTAATCAATAGTACTCGAATAGAAATATTTTAGAATTTCAAATACTTGAAAAGAAACTAGTCATTTTGGCGTCTCCATGATTACTATTAGAGCATCACATTGACTGTACATACTGATTTGAGCATCAAAATAATACTTATTTTATTCGCGATCGAATTATATTCATGGATAAAAAGTGCGAAACATTTCACAATGTTACATATTAAACATTATATATATAAATTTATCAATGTCTTACATCAATTGCTTATTTAATCTGAGAGACTTCTTTAAACTCACTATGTAGATGTTATGGATTAGGAAGGAACTGATTTCCTACGCATGTGTAATACGTCACAAAAAATTCAAGTACTGACTTGATTGATTTTCATTCAATGTATTTTTCTTCATGATAATTCTAACATCTTTTTTTTTTATTTACGATAAAAACTTGGAAATTAAGATATAAGAACTCCTAATTTGCATATGTATTACTACTCCATTAAATTAATAACCTTCAAAAACATCTTGTTTCTGTTTTTCATGTAAATAATCAAAATAAAAAATGAGGTTGACTTCTGTATATCTCGATTCTGAGGTGGGCATGAGTCGCTCTCATGAATACAAAGTTCAAATCAGACCTTCAATATAACGGGATTGACAGAGAGAGTGTCTTAAACTACTCGTGGGCGACTAATCATGCTTTAAATCTGATTTTTCGAACTCATTGAAGCAATGGGCAATCAAACGCCGTGGGTGTTTGGCGAAAAAGACAATGCCGCCAAGTCTTTGTTGATTGAATTATAGTCTGTAAAGATTGGCATCTGTGAAAATTCGGTCTTCACTTTGTGTTATAGCCAGAAAAACGATCTGGTGGTTGTGGGAACAGTCAAGATAGAGCAGAAATCTGACACTCATTGAGAGCTAAGAAGGATTTGTATCGAATTTTCACCAACAAGAATGAATGAACTGTAGTGTATTATTCTCAATCTCAGAGCGTTATGATTACTCTTTTCTGTATAGAAATTTCGCCTCTTCATTTCCGATGGACAGTTGTGAAGATGCTGGAAAATATTTTTCGTGGTTGAATGAATCTAGGCAAAAAAAGCAGTATTATTGATAAAACTAGTTAAGATTCTTTTTGATGGAAATGTTTACAGCAAAAAAAAAAAAAAAAAAAAAAAATCAAATGTTGGCAAAGCTAGCAACAGAAGTAAACGTAAATTGAAACAAACAACACCCAATGGGAAAATAAAATTTGCGTATAAACATTCATAGTTCATCTTATTCATGTCCATTAAAAAAAAAGAAACATTCAGTTTTGATCAAACATTTCTTACGAGACTTAAAAAATCAAGATCTTTTATGTGTTTTTTAACGCTTGAAAATGCGTCTCTTTTTCAAAAATAAGAAAAACTCTAATTTTTAAGAGAACAAAGTAGCAGGAAAACTTCTTTTTTGGGAGGTTCACCAGCAAAATCTCAAAAATAAGACCGATTTGACTATACAATAATCTTTTTATAACATTATTGAATAAGAAATACAATATTAAATTCAATATATAAACATGTTCGGCAGCAACAATATTGTTAGAAATGAAGGGGAAACTAAAATTGAGGGGAAAGTAGAAGGGGGCTTGTTTTACATTATTCGGGGGATTTTATGTAATATAGTAATAATAATAGGAGTACTTTTCATAAATCTTGCAAACTCTTTCATAATTTTTTTCAGTTTTAATAATTGAATTAAAAAGCAGTATGATATCAAAGCAACTTCTATTTAGGAGATACCCCTACACCTCTAAGGGATTACATATTTATTTAAAAGATATATTTCTCTCAAAAAATTCCATTATATATATATATATATATATATATATATATATATATATATATAAGATCATACTTCATAGGATCATTTCTGTAGTATGGTTTTCCGATATATAATGACTTTCTCCTTTCTTTTAAAATTAAGTTTTAATTAAAAACCAGTCGAGGCTATGTTCAAGTTTAACTATTGTTCAGTAGTATACTGTAGCTGAGAGAGTGAGAGAGCCTTGCTTGAGTTTGAGAATAGTGATTTTCATAATAGATCACAAGGCATAAGTGGAGGGATTCTTGGAGTTTTCAGCTGCAGATAGAAAATCTAGTAGCGATCCTCTCTATTGGTCTGAAGACGTGAGATCTCCTTTCTCAGGGAATTTTTAAGAACGCTAGATTGCATAAATTAAGTTAAAAAGGAATGGTATCAGGGAATAAGAATGAACTCTTTACTTTTGAATTAGAGAATGGGAAAAAAATTAGGAAATTAAATTATTATTATTAATATATATATATATATATATATATATATATATATATATATATATATAAATGTATGATAAAAATTTTATTCATGCATTAAATTATATAAAATTCTATTTTTTCATTTTATTTTATCTAATATTATATTTATAAACTTAAAAGTTGGTAGTATTCAGCATTATAGGGAGTGAAGTGCTTTTTAATTCATTTTCATTACATAGAAAATGTCTTAAAATAGAAATAGCTCCTTTTCTAATACCTAAAAGAAAGCATTTAATACTTTTAATATTATAATCTTTTCTTCAAATAGTTTATTTGCTTCAGTTTTTTCCTTATTTTATCTTCATACAAACACTTTCTAATACTATATATACGAGTACTTCTAGCAATTCGTTTGTTATTGATATTAATATGATTACGATTATTTAGTACAGATATTCTTTATTGTTATTTTGCTTAAGGATTTATAGAAAATATTTATTATCATGCATAAAATTTTGTCCGTAATAGTAGATATTATAGGAGATAATAAAATGATTTTCCCACCATAATGTATTTTTAATATTAGGAATTATCTTAACAATAGATAATCCAATAATATTTTTAAACTACCTAATTTCAATTTTATTATATTTTCATATCATGAAAGATTTATGTGACACATCTATGTTGATTTATTCGCATATTAAAAATATTAATTAATATTGTATGGTGCATGGTTAATAATTTTACAGGTTTTGCGTCTGTAATTTTTACATTTTACAAAATTTAAAAAGTTCATTAAAATATAATTTTTAATTTTTGAAATCCGTTATTCTTATTACTCGCATTACAACAAATATTATCTATACAAATATTTGTACTGTAATTATTTTTAACATATTTTTTGTCCCAGAAAATTCTTGTTTTATAAATACTTTAGGTTATTTGATTAACTCATCCTTAAAATATTTTCAACGTTAACTAAGCTATGATTCACACCGCAAATACAAGTATTTATATTACGACCTCTGCAAAATACTTGGTTGTTTAATGTCTTTAAATTTCATCTTAATACTAAATGCCAGAAATAATTATAATTTATTCAAAAAAGCGAATTAGACAATACTATGAAGTAATGCAATGCGAATGAATTTCAGAAAAAAACGAAATCGCTAGAAATCGTTAGTTTCTATAATGTCACTATAGATTTATTCTAAGATTTCCTAAGACATAGAATCAATATTCTATAATAAAAATTAAATATAGCGATTTATCCATTGAAAAAGTACAACAAAAAATCTGCTCAAGTTGCATCGAAAATATTAAAAAAAAAAAAAAAAATTGCATTTCTTAAAACTCCCAGACAAATTGTCAGTAACAAAGAACTTGGAAATTTTTGATTCTTAGTTGAAACTGAAGTCACGCGATGAATAACTTTTAAAATTTAAGATTGTTGACTAGAAAAAGTTATGATGCATAATGTCCAGAGACTAAATTTTTTTAAAAAATTGATTTATTGCTTCTACATATATTGTATTTATCGATATATAACTCATATTTATATTGTCACAATATACATTAAAATATGCAAGTTGTTATGAAAGCTTCTGTATTTTAAGCGCTACTAAACTTGTATAATTAGGCATAAGATGATTTAAATTTTGAGTGTTCATTCTGTTTCAAAAAGTGTATATTTATATTGGGTTGGCAACTAAGTAATTGCGGATTTCACTCATAGATAGCGTCAGTTGAATTTTTAGGTTTGCAGACATAGTACAAATGTAAAACACATTTTGTTATTTGATAGTTGGCAATTCAGCAGTCAATCAGTAAAAAAAGTTTTTTGATTAGTTGCGTAGTTTTCGCTTAGCCTTCGTTGAAGAATGGAAAATCAAAAGGAACATTTTCGTCATATTTTGCTTTTTTATTTCCGCAAAGGGAAAAACGCATTGTAAGCTCATAAAAAGTTATGTGATATTTATGGTGACGAAGCCTTAAGGGAACGGTAGTGTCAAAATTGGTTTACCAAATTTCGTTCTGGTGATTTTTCACTCAAAGATGAAAAACACTCTGGTCATCCAGTTGAAGTTGATGACGCCCAAATCAAAGCAATAATCGATTCGGATCGTCACAGTACAACACGTGAGATTGCAGAGAAGCTTCATGTATCACATACATGCATTGAAAATCACTTAAAACAACTTGGCTTTGTTCAAAAACTCGATATATGGGTTCCTCACGAACTGAAAGAAACGCATTTAACGCAACGCATTAACAACTGTGATTTGCTAAAGAAACGTAATGAAAATGATCCATTTTTAAAACGACTGATAACTGGCGAAGAAAAATGGGTTGTTTACAACAATATCAAGCGGAAAAGATCGTGGAGCAGGCCAGGTGAACACACTCAAACAACATCAAAAGCTGATATTCATCAAAATAAGGTTTTGTTATCAGTTTGGTGGGATTACAAAGGAATTGTCTACTTTGAACTCTTACTACCCAACCGAACGATCAATTCTGATGTCTACATTGAACAACTAACGAAATTAAACAATACAGTTGAAAAAAAGCGGCCCAAATTGACAAATCGAAAAGGTGTTGTATTCCATCATGACAATGCTAGGTCACACACATCTTTGGTCACTCGGCAAAAATTATTGGAGCTTGATTGGGATGTTTTGCCACATCCACCATATAGTCCTGATCTTGCACCATCTGATTACTTTTTGTTTCGATCTTTACAAAATTCCTTGAATGGTAAAAATTTCAATAATGATGATGATGTCAAATCGTACCTGATTCAGTTTTTTGCTAATAAAAACCAGAAGTTTTATGAATGTGGGATTATGATACTGCCTGAAAGATGGCAAAAGGTCATTGATCAAAATGGGCAATACATTACAGAATAAAGTTATTTAGTTCCATGAAAAAATTGTCTTTGATTTTCTAAAAAAAATCCGCAATTACTTAGTTGCCAACCCAATATATACTTCGCTTTCCTCTTAACAATATCAAATTCATAACGATTTATTAATTTACATATATGAACTCATTTTACTTGAGGTTTTTCTCTTTAAAATATTTTTAAACCAAATCAGTAAATAAATTTAAAAACATTAATAAATTTTATTCTAATCAACTGGCTTGTACTTTGATCTCATGTCAGCACTTGTATTTTATAAATTCTAACAAAACTTTCTTATTAAACTTAAAACCTTCCATATTTTACAGCTTGTAAATGTCATGCTCACATAATCTTTTTTATATATATAAATAAATGATGTCTCATATATATTATACAAATATACTCAGTTAAGAATATTTCAATGATAAAAATAATAATAACATAATATAGAGTGCAACACTTCAAAAGAATCAATTCGTGTAATTCTAATATTGGTCCAGTTAGTAAATTTCTTTTGTTAATCAGAGCGTTACTGTCACATATAAATTTTATTTAAAACTTCTTTCATTTAAGCATTAAAATAGCTTTATTTTAAAATTACATCCCTGTTTTAATCATATATAAATCAACCCCAAAACACATTTTTATATTATATATCTCTCAGTGGCGTACTCGGGGGATGCAAAGGGATATAACCCGTTAATTGAAAAGTCCCCTGCCTCACACATAGATGGCGCTACTAGAATCAAATCCATATGTTTTTTAGTTAGCCCTAACCCTCAAAAGATGCGTGTATAAATTTGACAGCTGTCGGATCATTAGTTTGTGAATTATAGCATTTTGAGTGAAGCAAGTTTTGTTATTGTGAAAAAAATGGATAAAAAGGAATTTCGCGTGTTGATAAAATATTGCTTTTTGAAGGGAAAAAATACAGTTGAAGCAAAAACTTGGCTGGATGCCGAGTTTCCGGATACTGCCCCAGGAAAATCAACCATCAAGGATTGGTACGCTAAGTTTAGACGTGGTGAAATGTGCA
The DNA here is from genome assembly GCA_019974015.1 of Nephila pilipes. NCBI lineage: Eukaryota > Metazoa > Arthropoda > Arachnida > Araneae > Nephilidae > Nephila > Nephila pilipes. The sequence goes on along the minus strand of BMAW01017819.1, from coordinate 63,677 downwards.
CCGTAGACGGTGAACGCAGAGGACGCCCAAAAGAGGTTGTTACCGACGAAAACATTAAAAAAATCGATTTTGAATGACCGTCAATTGAAATTGAATGAAATAGCAGACACTCTAAAGATATCAACTGAACGTGTACATCATATCATTCACGAATATTTGGGTATGAGAAAGCTCTGTGCAAAGTGGGTGCCGCGCGAGCTCACTTTTGACCAAAAACAACGACGAGTTGATGATTCGGAGCAGGGTTTGAAGATGATCAAGCGAAATAAACCCGAGTTCTTGCGTCGATATGTGTCAATGGATGAAACATGGCTCCATCATTTCACTCCGAAGTCCAATCGACAGTCATCCGAGTGGACTGCACACGATGAACCCTCTCCAAAGCGTGGGAAAACGCAACAGTCGGCTGGCAAGGTTATGGCGTCTGCGCATGGATTAATTTTTATTGACTACCTTGAAAAAGGAAGGACCATCAACAGCGACTATTACATAGCGTTATAATTACATAGCGTTATAGGACCGTTTGAAGGACGAAATCGCCGAAAAACGGCCGCATTTGAAGAAAAAGAAAGTGCTGCTTCTCCAAGACAATGCACCTTGTCACAAGTCAGTGAAAACGATGGCAAAAAACCATGAATTGGGCTTCGCATTGCTTCCTCATCCCCCGTATTCTCCAGATCTGGCCCCCAGCGACTATTTCCTATTCTGAGATTTCAAAAGTATACTCGCTGGGAAGAAATTTTCGTCAAATCAAGAGGTGATCGCCGAAACTGAGGCCTATTTTGAAACAAAGGGCAAATCGTACTACAAAAAAGGTATCGAAAAGTTGGAGGGTCGCTATAATCAGTGTATCACACATGAAGGGGATTATGTTGAATAAAAAAAACTAATTTTGCCAAAAAAATGTGTTTTACTATGGTAGGCTGGGGACTTTTCAATTGACCTGTTAAGCATTTCTCCTCCAAGATTTTTTATGAAATTGAAATATTTCGGGATAAGTCTATATTATGCTATTATAGATACTCTAAATTTTAATCATAAGAACTTTTTTTTTTCTCCTCAAGCTTACTTTTTTTTTTAATCGCGAAGAGAAGAATGAATTTCAACGAAGCCGATTCCCGAAAACAGAATAGAAAAGTCTGCTGTCTCTGAAAGAGTACCTCTGGTGCAGTGTTTGTAGACGAAGAAAACGGGAAGGGGGGGGGTACGCATCTCTAAAAAAATTTCAATTTTATTCTCATGGAATCTCAGTTATTTTCCTTAAATGATCATTACTTTTTAAATTGTTTTAACGTGTTACAATTATATCAATACTTGGAGAGTTTTAGTTAAGAAAAATAAGATTAATATAGCGTATTATTTACTTTTTACCAAGTGGTAATTCTGAACTTAATTTTTTTTTTTTTTTTTTTGTTATGGCAATGATGATATCCCCATCCCCCCATTTTTTTTATTTGGGGGGGGGGAAGGATACGAAAATGTTAACTCTATTATTATGTACGCAAACTCTAGTTCTTAATTCTTATTGAGTTCATTCGTTCTTCGTTTACTATAAATGTAACGAAACCTTTGATTCATTCATTTTGAATGTGTAGTTGCATTCTTTTCTTTATTACTAAAGTAAATAAAACTATCCTAAATAAACATTGAAAGTCTGAATTCAATTGAAATCATAATTACCATTTTATTGAGAATACCATTTTGTGTCTAAAGGTTTTGAATTCGTTGATGAATTAGGCTTCCAGTTATACTCTACCTAAATAAGTTTTTAAGTAACTAAAATCGATTAGCGTTAAAGAATTTCTTAACATTACGTATTGAAGCATAGGGAAAAGACAAATGAATGGTTGCCTTTCGAAAACATTTCCTCCACTGCAAATTATTCCTTTTCTTTTTTATAATGTCATGCACCGAAATAATATTTATTTACGCTAATTAGACTTAGGGAATAATTATAAATGAACCATCAACAATCATTAAATATATTTTGTTCTTGAAAGAAAAAGGGAAAGGACCCCACACAAGACACCAAACAAGAACTTCTATAACACTTTCCAAAAGAATAATTCAAAGTAACGACCAATGTCATGGTCAGTTATAAAAAAATAATAATGAGCTCTTTTTCATTATCTTACGCACGAAGCGTGTCAAAAGATGAGACGAATCGACGAAACTTTCACGCGATGTCTCGTTTGTAGATGACGTCACATCCGGCCCAAAGGAAATAGCTCTCGCGTGACCATTTTGTTTGTCACCATTTATAAGGGGAGATAGAGCTTTATTAAAGCAGATTCAATCATTACATTCATGACATCAGTGAAAGGAAATAAAGTACCTCCCACCTTTGTTCGAGGGCCTTTTGGTTGTTATCCAATCCACTAAATCCTGAACTTGTGCTTAGAGATGAAATAGATGGTAGAAGGATCAGTAATTCCAAAGGCAATTATCTTTGTTCGTTTTGGAACCATTTTTTGACCTTTGTAGTGTTGAAGGTTAATTTGGAATCACACATTCATTAGATCAATTAAGAATCTCACTGCTTGATGCGAAAGAATTGCACACAAATTTGCTTCAAATTTTTAAAGAATAAAATGTTTTATTATTTATATCGAATGTTCTAATTTCGTTAATATTACACAGCAAAAAACAGTATGCTACTTATGGCGGTTTGAATCTTCAAAATTTTTTTTCTTTACACGATAGTTTTTATTATATTATCTCCAACTAGCTGAGTTTTTATACCACATGATAAAATGAAGAACTGTTCCTTTAGTGAATGTTTCTTTTTTTAATTTTGAGAATGCCGAATGAACTTGTAGGTGTGATAACCACACGAATTTACATAAAGTTAAAGCGTTTTTCTGATTAAAATGTTCCAAATTCAGATAATATCCTTATTCTATAACCTTATGAAGTGTACTAAAATTCTTTTTGCGTAAAATTTAGTTCTACGCCATACATATTAACTACATATTTTTTCCAGCAATATTCATAAAAATAGAATTGAATGTTCGTGGAAATAGAGTTAAAGAAAAGATAAGATTTTCTTAAGGTTAGCTGTAATGTAAAATCATAAAAGTACAAGTTATAAGGGAACGATAACAACACAGAGGTTAAAAAAATGTAATAAATAATGTAAAATGCATTTCTATGTGTGTCACGATACAACAGTTAAATTTACAGTCGGTATGCAAGCACGATTAGTCTCTAATTTTGACGAGAAAGACGTAGAGCAATTATATTCCCATATTAAAATTCCATTTATCTACACAAAAAAGTTCAATATGTTTGAACTATTATGACGAAATTTTTTTAAAAAAATTTACTCAAACTCTAGGAAGAATGTCAGAAATTTCATATTTCGACGATTTGGGTCAATAATGATACAAAATTGAGTAATTAAATCTATTCATTTATGTAAAAAAGAAACTACTATGGATAAGTTTAGATTAAAAGTGATTTAGACGTTTTCATAATATAATGCAATGAATAGTTACAATAAATTTTGAGTAATTTTTTTTATGTTTATATCAATGACAGGAAGTGAAAAAATGTCACTAGAAAATAATCGAAGTATGAGGTTCTATCAATTGTTGTTCTTGAAACCCCTAGTTCTTTGCCCGCGAACATTTGTTTATTCAAATACGTTAAAGTTTAATGCATTTTTTTTTTCATTTTCCTTTTTCTTTTGGTATATAGCAGGATCCATAAGCTCAGTCTAGAGGAGTGATAGATGTTTTGTGTTGCAAGTACTTTCTATTAAGAGGAATTACGTCAAACTCCATTGCAGGCGTTATGCGTATTAGACTTTGCATAAGATGATCTAGGACTTGGGATATTTTCTAGATTTGCGGACTACTCAATTTTAATTTGTGGAATCTTTCTATTTCTTTTCTGAATTGTAACGCTATTCTGTGTTCCGAAAACAAAATTTATTTAAGTATACAAATTAATATCGGCCTTACATTTATTTTCCTCTCACACTGAGAATTTGTGAAACTATACAGTAGTTAAATAAGAGAACAATTTTAATTCCTTATCCGTCTTGATTACAACTAGTGTTTCGCTACATCGGAGCAATTGAAGTAATTTACAATAAAGTCAAATCTCATAAAAATAAATTTTGTTCACACTAATTAGTGATTTCCTTTATTTAGATTCAAAGCAATTAATTTGAAAAAAGATTGTGAATTCATTTTTTACCGAAAATTGACGATTTTGTCTCGAGAAAAAAGAAGGTTTGTTAGATAATTTTTATCAGAATATATTAAATACACAATTTCAATACTTTACTATTGTAAGTGATCATCGGAAAGGATGTTAACCGTCTCCTTTTAAGAAACTGCAAGAAATGATAATCTGTTAAATTTGGTTATAATGTTAACACTTAAAGATTTCTCTGAGCCTCAATTTACGGATCATGGGATTCAAGAAATCTGACTCAATATAAAAAAATAAAAATTTATAACAGTTTCATAAAAGATCAAATTTTCCTGGATTTACATGAATCTTATATAAGCCAAGTTACGTGTAATAAAGAGGATATTTTTTTAAAAATTAACCTTTAAGCTACATAAATTTGGCTTGTATTCCAGTTTTCCTATCAACTCTCTCTCTCTCTGTATATATATATATATATATATATATATACATATATATATATATGTGTGTGTGTGTGTGTGTGTTTTACATTCATCTCCAAGCAAAATGAATATTAAGGAAACAAAAAAGATATAAATAATTGAATATAAATAATGCATGAAAATGTATACGTGTGGTATAGGCAAAATAATGGAAACGCTTGGAAACCTGAATTGTTATTTTTATTAATATGGTGTTGTTCCACTGCGAGCATTATGGGAAGCAACCATTCGGCATGAAATAGATGTATATAGGCCTCTCGCATAAAAAATAACGGTGTTTTATCAATTCTCCCAGGCAAATATCTCCTCACTCTGCTAGTGATGAAAGCGGAGGAAATCTTTCCCTCATTTGTTTCTCAAGATATTCCTATGAAAGTTCGATAATGTATATGACATGGTGCCTGAGAGCGCCTAGACATCTGTCATACTTAATCTTCATGTCCACTGAGCCAACTTTAATGCACTTTGATATATGGAGGAGAGCATTATGCGCCTGAAGCAATGGCAGTCAACACGGAAAATTGTTTGCGCCGTTGGTGGAATGTGATCCTGAAGTACGATCAAATAGGTTTGAACTGTTACCCGATTCTTCAAAACGACTAAGGCTAAGAAATTGTACCCCACATCAACAAAGAACCGCCCCATATCTTACAGTTAGAACCAAGTAGTCAGGATCGAATGTTTTTGCGGACGTGTCCAAACATTCACTCTTTCTGTGATGAAAAACAAATTCAAAGAGAATTCGTCGAAGTAATTACATTGCTCCAGTCACCAAAGTTTTTTTTTTTTGTTGTTCACTGAATCACTGTATGTGATTTTTAACAATGACATCAGTAATGAGGTACTAGTGGCTTGCAACATTGTCACGAAAATTTAATTTGTGAAGCTTTCAACGAGCTGTTTTACTTGAAATTGACTATTCTACAATGATGTATAAAGTTGCTATGATTTACTCAGATGTAGATTTACGTTTTACATATTAATCAAGAAATTGCCTCTATTACAACGTCCTTTTCAGCAGCTTACTTTCATTTTTAGAAGGGACGCATCTTTCTTTTTAAAACCTCGCCTTAGTCTTAGACATATCTCCCCGATAACAATTTCGTTTATTTTTGATACTGACCCTCCCGCCTACTATTCTAGCACTATTAATCGTAATTTTCAGCAAATCGCTGAGATATAACACTTAAAAAATAATATTACACAAGTGGTGTCGTATCTATCATTGTACCACATGCAGTAGATAGTTGATTTCCTATTCAATTCCTCTATAAAACAAAAAGCAACATCTGCATCACATTAAGATTTGCATAAGAAATTCTTTTGCACTTCCTCTTCAGTAAGTTTTCTACTATATATATTTCTTTAAGTATATAATTCTTTAAGCGAATTATGCGCATATAAGTTATGAAGACCCTATTCAACAATGATTATTTGTGTTGACATTCACACAAAGTGTAAGTGATAAAAACTAGAACCAGTTAATGAAAGGCTTTATTAAATTCAGTCCTTAAATTTGGAGTCATTGACAGTTCACTCTATTAAAGGCATGCTTTCATATTATCATTATGAAATCAGAAAAGGTTTTGAAAGATATTTTGAACGAATTTATTAGAGAGAGTAGAAAAGAGAGCTTATGAATATTCTTTCATTTATACCTCTAGATATTATTGTTACCTTTTCACTAGAAAGTAACGAATATGCTGAATACCAACCAAAGAAAGAGAAAAAAAGGAACAATATACCGGATGTAAGGTATATTGTTCCTTTCCAAAGCTTAAAAGAGAAAAAAAATTCATCAGGGGTGAACTACTTAAAAAATATTCTCTAACACTTGACCCTTGATGTGTTTAATTGATATACGGCTTTATAAATATGAATACTAAGCACAGAGTATATAATAGGAATAATACGAAAATTACATAAATTATAGTTGTATTGTAATACTTCTTGAAAAGCAATTTTTATTTATGAATTCTCATATAATTACTTTGTAGTTTTTCATTGAACTTGAAAAGAGAATTTTTTAAAGAAAAAATAAACTTTTAGAATATTATATTTTAAATTTTTTTTATTAATTCACAATTAAAGTGACATGTATTACTTGAAATAAGCAATATTAGGAATAAATTTCGGGAATAGTCTTATTGTTTGTATTCTTAATGCAGAATATCAATCATATATACTATTATAAACCTTCATTAATGATTAAGTTAAAATGTAAAGTAAAAATAAATTTATAAACTAATTTAGAAGAAATTTTGAACTTCAATTATGCAGTAAAATTGAAATGTTTGATTAAATTTAATATCTAATTTATTAAATAACCCAAAAATGTTTTTCGGGCTATGACAAAAAAAAAAAAAGGCGTAACATAGATAACTTTAAAACTTCATATGATTTCATGTTATGCAAAGATTTTGTACAGAATGGAAAATTTATTAAAGAAAGAATCAAAATCTTTCGGCTTCTGAATATCAAAGTCTTTTACCTCTGAAACATACCAAGAAGGAGCTCATATTACTATGATATGGTTTGAAAGTATAGAGACAAAAATGTGGCCTCATAATTGTCTTAAAATTCGGAATAATTTCAAGCAATTTTCAGTCTTCTTTTCCTTTCAAGATTATAAATAAATTAATATTGTATATCTATCCATAAGCAAAAGAAATTTTATTGAGTTCATTTTAGTCCAGTTAGAGCTCATTCATCCGAAGTAAAATTTTTCGATATAACGTACTTTTGAAAATACACACCAACGTTCACACTCTTTCTGCTTATATAGGAGAATTAGATAAATGGATAATTTTATTTATATATATATATTGCTATTATATATATATATATATATATATATATATATATATATATATATATAATAGCAATAAGTTCATATTGTTAATATTTATCAATTTTCATTTTGATTTGAACTGAATATTTTTACTAAAAAGACAAGCATATATTTTAAATAATTTCAATATTAAAATGCCAAAAATCTACATATCAGTCTGTGACAAATTAAATAATTTTTTTTTACTATACATAAAAAAAAACATTTTACGATTGTATTAGTCTGTATTTTAAAGGGGGGGAAGGGGCGTACTCATATATGTATGATTGATTTGATTTCAATGACTGGATATTATCAGAGCATTTTTACTTTATTTTAAAGTAGCAATAGGAGAAATTAGTCTTCGGAGAAAAAAAACCCTCTCCAATATATCAAATCGCGAAGTAATCGACTTTGGTAATTATAAATTTAATAAAATTGAAAAGTATTATTTAACAAATGCTCTTAAGAAATTTGTGAACACTATATATAAAGAAATTGCTCATTATTGAAAAAAAATACCAGACTAGTTTGCTTAGCTGATTTTTGCATAATTTGAATTTAATTGCATTAAAAATGTTTCTTTAATTTTTAAGAAACTTTCCAAAATATACTCGTGATTCTTAAATACATTTGTGGGTGAAAATGCTTCTAATATTTTAAGTGGTATTCAAAATTTTTTTTTTCTTTCTTAAGAATCCTTAAACTTAAATTTATTAAAATATTTAAACAAAATCAGCAACTCTTCTATGAAGATTCAGCTCATTATTTAAAATAATTTTGAATGGAATAGTTACTTGCTCTAATTTTCTGCAACGCAATAAAATTTAAACACGCACAAATTAAGATGTTTTCGTATAAGAAAAACTCAACACCTATAACGAAGCAACAAAACGTAAATTCTTATACAAAGACGTTTAATTTAGTTGAAATATGTCACATTTTCCAGTAATATATTCTCTCATAAAAAAATAAAAGTTACAGAAATGTACCTCTCTGCACAGTGGGTTGACAAATTAACGTCATTTTTGGGTTGGTCCCCTTCGAGACAAGACTTTCGCGTGACGTGTCGAATGTCATTAAAAACCAAACAGACCTTGGGGGTCTTTTTAGGAAGATTCGCGTGACACTCCTTTTCGTGTTTATCCATTGAGTGGGTGTTTAGAGGTCAAATATTTGAATGAAGCACATTTACGTAATTTTTGTTCGATTACCATCATAAAACAAGAATTCCTTCATAAAATTGCTGAAATTTGTGCTAATGGAAGTTTTTATGGGCAACAAGGGCCTATTGACATTGTATTTTGAATGCCTGAGCAAACATTTAGGAATATTGCCAAGTCATCATGGAAAAACAACAAATAAAAATAATTCTAGTAAATTGTGTTAAAATGAATCCTCGAAGCTAACGCTTAGCAACATTTTCTGATTTATGAGTGCAATAAATTAAATTATTTAAATAAAGTTAGATAATTAAAGTTATTACGCGGGATGTTCCGAAAATAAGTTTCGACATTTTTTTTGTAAGAACACATGAAACACCAGATGAAACAAACAACATGAGAACACAATTATAAGAATCCACACCCGTTTCTGGTTCAGCAACAGTAAGAAGGAGGAATGACGCATGCGCAGAGCAACGAAGAAAAGAGAGTAGCAGCGCACCAGCGTGCCCGAGACGTCACTGACAACGTGGTCGGTAATGGAAGTGCGTACTGTTATCCGGTATAAATGGGCATTTGGGACTGTCATCCATGAACGCCTATAGGTCATGTTTGGTGAACATGTAATGTCTCATCAAATGGTTGGACCTGGTGTTGCATGTTCAATGAAGGAAGGCAGAGTTTGGAAGATGAGAATCGAAGTGGGCGTCGCTCCCCAACCACGAATGAAAACAACTCTGCTAGAGTGCAGAACACTGTGTTAGCGGATAGATGCATAACGGCATCAATACGTTGCATCCACACTGTGTATTAGTCGCGCTCAGGTCTATCCAAAACAATGCTGAGGTGAAGTACGCTGTGCAACAATTAGCATCTCAGAGCACCGACTTTTACCAGAGTGGTTTCTTCAAACTGCTTGCACGCTACAACAAATGTCTCAATTTTGGTTGCGACCATGTCGAACCAACCTTTGTCATTGAACAATACACATACACACACCGCAGTGAGTTATGCCATTTCCCATTGCTAATACAGGTACTTTTTGAATCACCCTTGTAAATAATCAAACTTGTTTAAAAAACGAAATGTTTCTTCATTAGAGACTTTAATTTCATATTTAAAGAATTTATAAAAGACTTTTACATTAAATTTGAATTAATTTTTACTTGCCTATTTATTTTTGTAGAAATGCCCAAACATTGTTAACATACTATCCATTTTAAAAGTTTCAAACAGAATGACAAGAAGAAAATTTCCTTTGAGTCATTCTTCCTTTTTCTGTAATACTAATAAACACTTAAGAGAGAAAGCATTTGAATACATCAAAATTTTTGAAATCAATAATCGCTTTAAGAAACAAAATATTTACTGTGCCAATTTGTGCTAATGTAAGCTAGTTTAAAATATTTTTAAAATATATTAAATTTCTTTAAAAAAATGCATTGAAATAATTTTTCTTTTTAAATTTTAGACTTTCAAAAATACGATCTATCTTAAAGTAAAAGGCGTCGTGGAGTGTGGAAGTTAGGAGAGGAGTGTACCAGCTCAGGTATCATCCTTGTCACTTGACCGAGGTTCAATATTCTTCGTGTTGCTTCTAGTGCGACGTTAATATAACCAACCAACCTTAGAGTAAAAGATACTTCAAGGTGTGATATTTGAGATAGTAAATAAAGTATTCCTGAGTTTATGTTTTTTTAAAAAAAATATTGTACTGGCTAGATAAAATGGAAACAAAGAGATTGTCTAATGGAATGATTTTTCATGTATTTTCTCCTAACAATAAACTTGAAACCAAGAATAATTGGAATAAATAAATACAATCTTATGAGAGAGAGAGAGAGAGAGAGAGAGAAATCAGATAGACACCTCGATAAGAATCAAATTTAATGTTCATGACATCAATTTATTATTTTTATTTAGTTAGTTTCTTCAAATTAACTTTTTTACAAATTGGGACTGCCTGAATCAAAACAATAAAAAGGGGGGGGGGGTAAACCATATAAAATATTATGGATTGTTATCCTCTAATAAAACTCGTACATTAAAATGCTGAAATTTATTTCACAGTCATTTTTAAGGAAATAAACATGGCATGAACATCAAAAATATCTTAAAAAAACACAAAATCAAACACTCCAATTACAGAAAATTCACAGAAGATCTTAGTCTATATTTATTTTATTTTCTCTACCAAAATTCCTTCCTTTCATTTCAGATAACTCCTAAATCAACCTTCACATACTAGAGATAACTTTTCGGCGAAGGCAGTTCTGATGAAGATGCTCATCGCAGAAAAAAGGCAACTAATGGCTTCGATCCAGGTCAGAAAAAAAGTCGCTCGAACAATAAGCGTATTTTTTTTTATCATTCATTCCACCAGTAGCAAGTTTGGCAGAATTCCTAGATGTCAATGGCCGTACAAAGGATTTGTGCTTGCCACTACAAAATGAAGGCTGAAAGAGTTTTTCCATATAAGGAATAAATAAATGAGTGTCGAACGAAAAATAAATGACCTTTTTTAGGAATTTAAATAATGTTCTATCACAAATACACGTTTGAGATAAAACAACAAATACTTTTCAATCAAAACATTTTAAAAAATAAAGGAAAAAACGTATACGCATTAAAAATGTAGAGAAAATAATTGCTTATGGCGAATTCGGGTATGTAAAAATTATTTTTGTGATTTTGTTATTCAATGGAATAAAAAATAAGTAAAATCATCCAAAGAATTTGTTTCATGTGTATAATCTATGATCTTCTTTTTTCTACCCTCTTTGGTTCCAAACAAAATTTAAAAAGGAAATATTAGTTAAGAAATTGCAGAAAGTTTATTTAATCATCTTTTCAACTTTACTGTAAAAAATTTATTTAAAAATATTTAATGACTCTCATGTGAACGTTTGAAAGTCAACAAAGTTATAAATTAATATTTTACTTATACGAAGGATGCGTTAAAGAAAACACGTTTTTACAATTTTACATATGAATGACGCTATTTTTAGATATTTTGAATAATTATAGTTGTTCAAATTATTCTTACTTATTGTGGCTTAAGCTTAATATTTGCCTAAAAAATATTCAAAGTTGACAAAAAGGAAATTATACTTTTTTTCAATATATATATATATATATATATATATATATAGCTAGTGATAACCACGAATAAAATGAGAAAATTGTTTTTACATTAAAGTTCAAAAACCGTTAAAGGCAAGGTTTTAAATTTTAATAATGATCCACTCTTTAAATTATTGATACAAAGAATCAAAGCGTGATATATGAATTATTTTTAAGAATACAGAGGAGCAATTTAAGAATATTTGGTGAATGAAGTAACACAACTAATTATGGAATTAATCAAATTTTTTTATTAGAAATAAAATTAGACCAAAAGTACAATTTGCTCACATTTTATTACACATTGAGATAAAATTCTCTTAATGTGCAAGAAGCAGAACTTTGCTGTCTTATTCAGTTAGGATTTTGTACATAATCAATTATAAAGACTTTTTGGGGGTATCTTGTACATACATTTCTTCTCTCTCTCTCTTCATATATATTTATTATTTAAAACAAAATGAAAAAAAAAAAAAAAAAAACATTCTGTTTTTTAAACAATATTTGAAGATAATTTTTTCTTTATACTTATATATTTTCTTTGCTGAAACGTATATTTGAGTCAAACTTTTGGTAATTTTACTCAATAACGTTTTAAAAAAATTAATCAAAAATTTTACCTAAAAAAGTTTCTCAAATTGCGGTGGCTTTTTTCAACAAAGCCTACAGAAGTAAAACTGACGAAAAGGAATACCTTTTGACCTAATTGTTTGGAGCCCTGCAAAAGCGAGTTCTCCGGAAAAGTGTTCTCCGGCCCACAGATGGAGAGTTTCTATCGCCCCTGTCATTCTAAATCAACTAAACCTTCCTCACCACGGGAATAAAAATTCGACGCGCCACTTCAGCTAGAGACAGTCGATGGCGTCGAATGGAAAATGTCTAGAACAACAGGGAGGAAATATATACCAATTACTGTAATGGCTGAAAAAACAACCTTCTCTAAATATCGTTGAGAAAGTCTATCGACGTATCGTTACTATGATATTGGAGGCGGAGTATGCAGCGACTCTCTTCAACAACGACGACAGAAGTTAAAAGGCCTTAATAACAATACCGAGGGGGAATCCATTTCGGCCTAGTTGTTAAGAACGCGGCAGAAGCGACCGGACGAGTTTTCTCCGGACAGTGTAGATCGAGGGTTTGAATGGCTTCAACCACTCAAGGTCAAAAGATTTCTCCTGCTAAAAAGGGGGAAAACATCCCCCAAAGGCGAAGCGAAAAACACGCTCCACCGAAAATTCTATGTTATGCTTAAGTATATGTGTTTTAATCATCTTTTATTGTAAAGTAAATATCATGAAATTAAAAGCAATGTTTTATTTCAGCATGTGATCAAAAGTCTATTAAAACTATTTTATCAGTTCTACTTGAATATTCTGAGGAAGAGATCTATTTCGTTTAGTTGAAATATTACGGACGCGTTAAGAAAAATAGCTTATCCCCATGTATTAAATAAATTTTCAAGAAACTTAAAATTCTGATTATTTAGCAACTCACTAGTGATATTAGCTTCACATAATATTATTTTAAATGAAAAATTCTAAAACTAATGACTGAATAAATATTTTTAAAAATAAAGTAATACAATTTCTTAAATAAAGATTCTTTTTTAATAAAGTAATACAAGGGATATTTTGAAGTATTTGTTATTTAATTTATATGAAAATGATAAGCGCAAATATCTTAACATATAATCTTTAAGTGTCAAAGTAATTATTTTCATCACAGTACAGTGAAATTAGCTACCAAAATTTGCAAGAAATCAGTATTAAATCAAATGCTTTACAACCTAAACTTAAAAATCTAATAGGAATCTTAAGAACAATAACAGGTTATGATCCAGAAAATGAACTTTTAAAAAAAGAATCAAGCGATCGCGTGATATCTTGTGATTCCCAAGCGAAACGAAATCTATCTCTGGCAAAATAAGATGAAGCGATTCATTAGTGATATCTTTAGAGAATTAGAGCGTCCAGTCACATTTCATTTCTTTCTCCCGAACAATAGATTTTGCGGCTTAATATTGACTTCTAATAACTCCAGAAAGATTCGAGTCGAATGTCAACGCCCCAATCTATCAAGGATTGTTATCGAACAAAATCCCTGCATTCTCACATTTACTTAGGTAATGAGATGGCTTTATCTGTGGAAAAGATAAAAGATATCCTTTTCGGTATTGACAGGAGGGGGAATTTTCATGTGTGTGTCTCCGAATATTATTCTATGGGTGTGTTCTCATAATTATTCCAAGAATATAATTAAAGCACTACTCTTAATGAAGTCTTGCATCCCTTGGGAGATTCGAAAGCTTTGGCCTATGTGATTGCTACTAATTTGGCATTGAAATTACCGGAGTGCAATTAAGCGAAAGGGGAGATGTTTGGATCTTTGATGATATGACTGATAAATTAATAATTAGAGCTTTAGTTCGGTTGTGTATGAGAAAACTGAAACTTTATTTCACGAAGAATGAACTTTAACTTTTAGTTTGGCAACAAAAAAAATCATCGTACAACAGTAATTCTAGTGTCCTTTGTAACTAAACTTTGTAACAATAATTCAAAATGTATAAATTTTTTGATTGTGTATAGATTCTTTTGTAAAAGGATACTTTCACAGTGATTAAGAAGCCTAGATTTAAAGTTTAATTTAGATTAAAATCATGAGCAAAATATTAGTTAGCACTAAATGCATTTTTTGATAATAATAAAGCCTGGTCTCTAATTTTAATATGTCCATGAAGTACGAGGATCGCTCAATAAGTCTTTAGAAAATCTAAGAGGGGGTATTCATAGCATCAAAAATTATTTGTTTTAGTGCGGATCTTGACTCACTAGACAGTTGTGTAAGTTTCAGGTACTCGTATTCATGGTTTTGACACTTTTCTCTCCTCAAAATTCTTCATCATAACTTTTCCAGCAGATAACACCATCTCCGTCTTTTTTGGATAAGAATCACCGGAAGCAACTCAATGTTTTGAATTTTGCTTGATTTCCGGTGCATAATGATGGATCCAGGTCTCACCAATGGTGACAACTCGACGCGGTAGCAATTGAATTTTTATTTGGCAACAAATGACTACCAAATCAAAACTAACGAATGAATCAATTTCAAAATTTGTTTTTTCTTCTTTTTTCAGATAACAGTATCCAATGGTAACAACAATTTACCTTTATGATGTCCTCTGTCTTCAAATACAAGTACTTTTTGAATCACCTACGTAATTTTAAATTCATTATTTTGATTTGAATGTAAAAAAAGTCATAATTAATACGAAATTAAATTTTTTCTCAGATTTACCTCTTTATTTTTATTTGTAAACTTTATTATAATATATAATTTATTATTTACCAAAGAAAAGTAATTGTCTAAATAAATGTCTACCATATGATTTATAAGCGCAGATAATATTTTATGTTTAAAAATTGTATATAAGGGTTATAAAATTTAAATATAATTAATCTTGTTTTAATTAAAAACTTTAATGATACTTTTAGATAATGAGCACATTTTTAAAAACTTGAAATTAAAATTAAAAATTTACACCTTAAATACTTGAATCAAATGATAACGGAGATACGGGAGAGAAAATTTTTTCGGTAATTTTAACAAGAAATAACTCTAATTTCCGTAACAAAAGTAGTCAAGATTATTTCATTGGCTGTGACTACGAAAACGGAGAGTAAAGGAGTCGTGTGTTCTCAAAGAACACACAGACTCCCGTTCTTAAAATCAACAATACAGTTCTCAGATATTTAATAAATATTTAAAAATTCTTCCGAAAGTCAAACAAGTATGTAATTACGCAAAAACAATCCTTTATTTTTCCTTTTTTTAAATGTATTCTATTATATGCAATTGAAAACAATATTCTTGTTTAGAAAAAAAAATTAAAAAAAAAAAATCATAAGATCAAGATTACGCTCGGAAACTCGTTGTGGCTGGTTGATAAAGCCTTAATATTGTCTAGACTTGTGTATTGTTTTGATTGATTGTTTATTAATACTGCACTTAGAAGTAACCCGAGGACGTTTGGCCAAAGACCACGTAATTTTCAGCTTCGGTCATGTGACGAAGATGTGACACCAGAGAAAGCCTTTAACTCTCCAAACTTCCACACTAAGCCAATGGGAGGACTTGGAACCTCAGTATATTTAACTTGCATCAACCCCTACACAGTGGGTCTTCAGTGGCATCAGGACTCGAACTCACTACACGACGGAAACAATGACAGACTTGAGTTCGCGACCTTGACCACAGGCTACACAGCCCCATGACTTACGTAAACTTGTAATTAATGACTCTGTTAATCGACCTGGAACATACACACACTGTATTGCTCTACATTGCTCTCTTAGGGGGACAATACTTGCGACCAATAGGATAACTAGCTCTCGAGTTAGCCACTCTCAAACGGGAAGAAAAAAATTTTTATCTATGGTATTTCACCGGGGCCAGAAGCTGCTCCTTGACTGGCTAGTCATGTAAATTTCTTTCGTAACACAAAACTGTTTCCAATCAATAGCAATTCTTTAATGTTTTCTCTTAGTTTCTCAAGTATTTTTTTTAAAATTTAATCTTTTTAACTTTAAAATATTTTTAAGATGGAATGTCTTTAAATTTTAGTTTAATTTTGTAATTTCATGGGCAAGTAATAGGCCGGATCAACTTATTGATGACCGGAGATTAAAGATCGCAAGATCTAAGAGCTCCTACATCCATCCAACCTATGTGTTGCTCCGTGTCGTGCACTTCTTTTAATGTGGATTGATCTTACTTAAAAAAGACATTTAGAACTATTTGTTGAAATACGCGTTCTAGGTTTTTTTTTTAATGTTAATCAGGGACTTCTCAGTGCACATTTTCGAGTATTGGAAAGGGTAACGGCTAGTGGCCCTCAGCGCCTGCTTCAAACTCTTCAATACCCTCTGGTGAACAGTACAACCCTTTAGGAGAGCCATTACTCTGGGCAAAAAAAAAATATGATCACGATAGCCTGAGGTAGAGGAAGACATCTGAACTAGCTTCTCTCATTCCAAAGTTCCACATTACGCCTCTGGAGGACTTGCGATCTTGACGTGCATCAGTCCCGCTACACGACGTGTCTTAGTGGCACCTGGGCTCGAAAACAACTCGAGCTCACGACCATGACCATTAGGTACCGTGGCCAACATTAAAGTTACAAAAAGCACCATTAAAAGGCTAAAAATTATTCTCAAAAGTACCCATAAAACTGCAAATACAAGTAACAGTTGATGCGCCGAGTTATTAATAAAAAAGATATCCTAAAATATTTTCAAGGACTAAAATATTTTCAAGTGAAATGTTCTAAAGTTTCATTTTCACCAGGTGAACTGATTTTAAAGTGAAATCCTTTTAATCCTCTTTATGTAAGGGGAAATAAACTTAAAAAATGTAGATGATAATACAAAAAAAAAAAAAAAAAAAAACGTGTAATCAACATATTCCACTCTTAACATTAATAGATTAAGGTGGACGCGATAGTCTAGTGGTCAAGGTCACGGACTTGTGGCCGATGGTTTCCATCGGGTCGTGAGTTCAAGCCCTGATACCCCAATAAACCCATCGAAAATTCGGAGTTGATGCACGTTAAATCTAGTCAAGGTTCCAAGTCCTCCCAAGAGTGTGATGTGGAAGATAGAAGGGGGTTGCCAGAGCTCAGGTATCATTCTCGTCACTTGACCGAGATCCACAATTGCGAGGTCCTTCGCCAATAGCCCTCGTGTTGCTTCTCAGTGCGACGTTAATAAATAATCACAAACACACACAAGACTAAGAAGTAACTAACTTTTTTAATTTATTCCATTAAAGGTTAATATAAATATTTTTATTTAAAAATCGGTCATACTTATAACAAATCGATATGTTACAAGAAATGGTTATAAATTTTACCTCGTTAATACCCAGGGCAACGTCTTCAAAGTTTAAAAATTGTTATGATAATACCCTTTAATAATATTTTACAATATTTTTTAAAAAAGATTTCTTCTCTTCTATATACTTGCACACATATAAAATTTAATATCATAACATTTAATTCTGTACGTCAAAGGGAATATCTTTTTTTTCTAACACAGAGTAATCACAAGGAAACTGTAATCGGATTATACTTATATATATGTAAAAGCATTCATGTGCAAGAGTTGTATTAGAGAGGATTTAAAGAAAGTTACTCATTAATTTTAGCATGATGTTCTGTCATTAATTATCGATTTTGATTTCCTTTATATCATCTTTTATAATGTAATAACTCCCCTAAGATACTAAGCAATTTGAAAACTTTCACGTTACTTTAAGCATAAGTGTCATTTAAAAGAATTCAAAACTTATAACTGTTAAATAATGATACTGACTTTAGAAAAAATGAAAACTTGCATGTGTGTGTGAGAGAGAGGGAAAGTTTACTATTCTACGGCATAATTACACCGTTATTTATTTATTTTTGCTGAAATTTCAGTTTATCGTGTACATGTCAACGAATATATTTACATAAGAGTTGAAAAAACTATTCAAATTTTTAATTCTAATTGTGAACAGTTCATTTAAAAAGACGGATATAATAGACATTTGTACCTTTTAATAAGTTTGCTAAATTAGTTATAGTATTATTATCATTACATCGTTAATTAAAATATTTATTTTAAATAACTTAATTTAATTACTCAAAAATTAATAATAATGGATTATTTTACAACATCCAATAATCCCTTAGACTTATGAATTAGAAGTGATAATATTATTCTCGGGTTAATCTATAGCAACGTAAACATTATTAAAAACTGAGGGATTTCGATAAACAAATCGATGACAAACTCACACTATGAGAGAAATTAATTTCAATCCAATCGCTAATGTACAAAAATTTTTCCGAGAGAAACTGCATTTAACAAAATATGTTTAAAAACAATTGGTTTTGATTGAATAATTGTTTATTAACGTCTCATTTAGAAGTAACACGAGTGTTATCGACGACGGACTTCGCACTTTTGAACTTTGGTTAAGTGAGTTGACACATTCTTCTCCAAACTTCAACACCACACTTACGGGAGGACTTGGGGCTTCGACAAATTTAACGTGCATCAGATCCAGCAGCACGGCGAGTTAAAAGCGATTCCATTTTCGTTTTAAAAAAAGATGTTCTCCAATAATACATCTTTAAAATACAAATAAATGTAAAATGGTTAGATTTTCATTGATGCAATACAATTAATGTAGACAGAAAGAAAAGATGAGTTGCATTTCAATTTATTTCAAAACTTTAATACAGAGACACGTCTTTCTATTTTCCCACTTCGTTTGAAATAAAATTATATAGAAGTTTATTAATTCTGCCGGCACATACTTTTTATTTTTTTATTTAGATAAACATCTATAATGAACGAATGTTCTAACCGAAAAAAATTGTGAAAATATCATAAAAAAAGGGGGGGGGGGAAACGTATTTTGAGAACCTAGATATATTTTAAAATGACAAAAAGTGGTTATCATACTAATTCAAATGCTTCAATTTTTAGAAATAAATAAAACATAAAATATAAATATTCGTATTTTTAATCTTGTGTATTCGTCTTTCTATGCATGTTTATAATATATATTAATTTAGTTATAAAAGAAAAATGGGAAATATATTTACTACAGTAGTTTATAATTTTATTTTTTTCTTATTTTTTTGCAGTTCTTGTATAGTAATATCCTTTACTAAAACACATTTATGCTATTATTTCTTGTATTCTACTTTAATCTATCTTTTTCTATTTTTATAATACTGCTTCTGAAATTTCTGCTGTTGCTGTTCTACCTTTGAATAATTTTTTCTGTTCCCATAAATAAAATTAAATTTCCTAACACACTTCTATTTTTTTCCCTTTTTTGTATTTATGTACTGCTTGTTATGTGTCATTTATTTATAAAAAATATAGAATATTAGAATCGGATGAAACATTTTGAATAACCCGGTATTTTATATTTGCTTTGATTATTATTCATCGAATAAAACATTTAAATCGATTCTTGACCATTACTTTCTTTAAGGAATAGTAAATATTTTTCACAAAAATTTTAACATGTTTAAAAGATTATTGATTTCAGAATTCCTCATTATTCAAGCAAAATTATAGTTTTCTTGATATTCAAACTAAATCAGATCACCTCTTGATTAGCAAGGAAGATAGATTGAACTGGTTATTTGAAAAATCAGTAATTAACATTAAAAATTGGGAACGAAAGACATCTGAATATTTTAACTTTTAGTATAATTACTCAGTTTCTTCCATATATTTTTTTTATATCCATGAATGAAATCGATACTGTTATTCAAATTTGACTCTCATACATAGTTTCTCATCAAGGTATTTCAAGTTAATAGCGGCAATAAACTTCCAGTGAAAGTTGAAGTTTAAATTAAATAAATGAAGTTGCCAAACCAAAATTTAAATGGAGTGAAGAAAGTTTTCCTCAGAAAACAGCAATTTCCGAGGTAAATAAATTACATCATAAAAACTTGAATATAAAACTATAACGATAGCATTTATTTAAGCTGTCGTTGAATAATAACACAAAATAGTAACTTTAAAAAGAATAATATTTAATATTTTTATATGAAGTTTAGAATCTTGATTTCTTCTTAGCCTTGATTTGTGTTGCTATGTTTTCTTCATTTCTTTATTGTATTACGTTTGAGTTCATTCCTTAGTAATGTATAAAATGCGGCTATGATAAATTAAAACTATTGAGGGAAATAGTAATTGAAGAACAAAATTTCTTATTCACTATACGAGTAATGTATACTGCTGTTTGTAGAAAATGCAACACCATGAAAGAATCATCAGAATCAAATGAAATTTAATGCAGAAACGACTTGTACTGATACAAATAAATGATGAAATTTTCAAAACAAAAGAAACAAATTAAGCGTCCGAAATCAGTATTTGGTGCAGCCACCATGCGCTGCAATAAGTGCTGCTATACGACGTGGCATGGAGTCAAACAGATGTTGAATATCTGCTTGAGGAAGAGAATTCCATATCGCTTGTATGCGCAACCAAAGTTCGTCTTTGGAAACTGCAGGACGCGGATCACGAGCGAGACGCCGACCAACCATATCCCACACGTGCTCAATAGGCGACATATCCGGTGAATAAGCAGGCCAAGGAAGAAGTTGCATGCGTTGTGCTGAACAGAAGTCTCGAACAGTCCGCGCAACATGTGGGCGTGCATTATCCTGCTGAAAGATAGCTCCAGGGATGCCTTGAAGGAAAGGAACGACTTCGGGCTGTAGCACTTCACGGACGTACCTGTTGCTATTGAGATTACCCTCAATTCGTATCAAATTGGATCGTCCATGATACAAAATCGTACCCCAGACCATAACTCCGGGTGTTCGACCACTATGTCGTTCAATAATACACTCAGGAAGGCAGCGTTGACCGGCATAACGTCTAACACGAACACGGCCATCATGGGTCCACAAATTGAAGCGTGATTCATCTGAAAAGACAACTTGGTGCCAATCAGCTCGCCTGTCTCTGTGCTCAAGAGCCCACTGCCGACGCAGCCGTCGATGATTCGCCGTGAGGGGAATCCTGTATAAAGGCACCCTTGCACGCAATCCACGGCGCAGCAGACGACGACGAATTGACGAAGCCGACAATTGTACACCTGTAGCAGTAGACCAACGTGCTGCCAGCTGCCTGGAGGAAGCTGTGCGATCATTCACCGCCATGCGGAGCAGGTGTCGATCATCGCGCTCTGACGTCACCTTCTGTCGTCCAGTGCCTGTTTTTCGAGTTGTTCGGTGCTCGTCGGTCCACTGCTTCCAAACTCGCATCACTGTGGAAATGTTCCGCTGCATACGAGCTGCTATTGCGCGATAGGAAAATCCTCCTTCTCGAAGGCCGATTATCCTCCCTCGTTCAAACTCCGTAAGTTGCTTGAATTTCTTATTCTTCCGTCGTGGAGGCATACTCAGGTCTCACTAAACGTTTGCCACTAACAAATAATCATAGACTTTTTTTCAACGTCCCGCTACAGCACTTTATTTATACGCTTTCAGCATCAATTCAGAGGGCGCTGCGCGCGCCGCGCACGCGCGATGGCTCTGAAACTTTATTAATTTGCATAATATCCTATAATTGACATTTGCTGCGAATTTCATTTGATTCTGATGATTCCTTCATGGTGTTGCATTTTCTACAAACAGCAGTTTAGTATTAACAACTTTGGAATCTAAGATTTTCAATGGAAAAAATATACTTGTTTCGTTTTTTTTTTATTTCAGTATTCAAATTACAAAACTCAGAGTTAAGGGAATATATGGATGGACATCAAAATAACACAAACACCTGTGAAATCAAGATAATTCTTTATCAATAGGGAGGGGGGGACCAGCCTTTACTTGCATTATATATTGTACACGGCGTTGGATGGAAACATAGAAGTCACCCACAACAATTAAAGTAATTTGAAGGTATACCTCGTGTATAGAGGTCTCTAATTCCGAAATTGTAACCGTTGATGGAAATCGAGCTTTCAGCTTGAATTCAGAATATCCTTACAAAAATGTTCAATAAGGATCAAGTCTGGACATTAAGGAGGCCTGACGAGATGTCCTATTTCTTCATCAAACTCTTTCAACCATTATTGAACACACTTTGCAGTGTGCATAGGAACATTACTTGTATCATTTTGAAAGGGAAGTCGTTCTTTGGGGAATTCAATTTGGACAAACTGATGGAGTGTTGTTTGTTGTTGCTAATCTTAACCGATCTAGCAAATGGGCGAGTTAAGATCCATTATTCTAACCCTTCCCGTCTTACTAGATTCCTCGATATGGTGAAGGGGTGGCATTGGGGGGAATGGGTGAAGTATGTCGGGAGCTCTCCTGGAAGGATCACCATAGGTATAAAGACTATTCTATTGTGTCCAGCTAAAGCAAATAGACGAAGTCGGAGCGAAGCCTTTGGGTGCTTCACGTCTTTGAACGCTATTCCTATTCCTTTTTCTTCCCCATCAGTCAAACTAATAAGAGTACATCGACCAGATTACTCCAATAGTTGTCGCCCGTCCCTCGGAGTAAAATAACAAGTGGGCTAAGACCACTCTAAGATATCTCACTCTAGAATATAAGACTTGCGTTCTTCATGAGTCCGTTACAGTAAGTAGGAGTATACGCATCTTCGGAAGATTTCAATGCATAACTTCGGCCGATTGTTTGGCAGAGGGTGAATATGAATTCATTAGACCTGATCTTTGCTGCTCCGCCGTGGAGTTAGGTTTCTGCCCCATTGGTGTTGCTTGCAAGCATTACTTGGATTCACCGGGAAATTATGAATTACCATTCTCCCAAAATTCTTCTGATATTGAGGTTTCCTTAGTATAGTTTGAATGGAGATGGGATCCTAAAGGGAATAATTATTTATGGGAATAATTACTTGTGGTGTCTGTTCCAGTCGGATTTACTATAGTCAAAGATTCGTTGAGATTTTGGATCATTATACCTTCAAACTGCAGTCAGACGTAATCCGTCAGCTTTCATTTCCGTCCACTGTTGTGCTTTGCTGACGTCATCTAAGTATCTATTATGAATGCTGTCATAAAGTCTGGTGTAGTGCTTCTTGCACACCCCAAAACGTTTGCAGTTTCCGACACCAAAACCAAACATGCAACAATTCTTTTGAATTCTCTTAGATTTTTATCTTCGAGTAGCCGATGAGCACATGCAACTACTACATCAGAAACCAATATATTGATACCTTTTCTACCACTGCCACTAGTTGTTAGAAAGTAATTAGTTAGTTATTTTATCTCTAATAGTAAAAAGTCCCTAAGAATAAATCTAACAGTAAAAAAGTAAGAATAACAAATTATTATTTTCTTCCTACTTCTAGTCACACCTCTATTTATATAAAATATTTGGAAATTACATTAGTAATTATATTTTGTATGTAATAGTGTAAAAGGAAGTTCATGTATGAA
The DNA here is from genome assembly GCA_019974015.1 of Nephila pilipes. Taxonomy (NCBI): domain Eukaryota; kingdom Metazoa; phylum Arthropoda; class Arachnida; order Araneae; family Nephilidae; genus Nephila; species Nephila pilipes. Next base: position 39,924 of record BMAW01017819.1, on the reverse strand, counting down.
AATATAGTAATCACAGAAAAAGGTTCGCGAATGATTTGCATATATGAAAAATTTGTCATATTTATACTTTTATTCTAACAATAAATATAGGAATACAATATAAGGTCAAAACATTTAGCAGTTATTACTTACTTTGAATAAAAGCAATATAAAACAATAACAGCAAGATTAAAATGTATTGTAGACTGAAAGTAATTACACCTTATTCATTTAAAAAGGAAAAAAGAAAGAAATGTACGATACTTTTAGCAAGTTGAGTATTCCGAACAATAGCATGATAAATTTGAAATGATCATCCTATTTCCAACATAAAATCCTCATTTTCACATTATCCATTAATGTCAATTTGACAATGAAGTCACACCTATGAATCTCTTAAAACATCAGGTTCAATTAAATTTCATCCCACAGCAAAATCTGTTGAGCACGGAAAACAAATTGCCTTGATGTGCAAAACATTTACATAGTTGGCTGGCAGATAAAAATTCCTAATATCTGAACTAACTTGTTTTAAAGTCAATGGAAGACGTAATTTAATGTGCTGAGAGAGAGAATTTTAAGTATGGTGGGCGAGTAGTTAAGAGTTTTGATTGACTGGGAGTGGACACAGTTCTGAAGTCCGATGCATTTAAGGAGCGCCTACGCTTAAGCATACGAGACAGCCATAATCCTCATGTTTCTCTAAAGCATTCGGTAATTAGAGGACGTCACATTAGAGCTTATTGAATGAAGCGCCAGCTCGGAAACAGTCCTTATGCATCGTTAATTCGAACCGAGGAAGAGAGATTCAGTTTCAAAAGCGATGCAACACACATTCTTCACTTAGCAGCCAAACCGGGTAATTTGGATGGTTGGGTGGAACTATTTTATCTGTCATCTTGCTACATGGCTTGAAAAATATGTACTGCTTTCTAAAAATTGAAAGTATGACGATGTTTGTTTAAGATAGAAATAACACCGGTTTTGTTTAAGTTAGAAATAACACGAGTGTTTTGAACACGGATTTTTGTTTCAAACATCACACTTTGAGTTACATATTTTTTTTTTATGCCTTAAATTTTAAGAGCAAAAGGGAACATTGAGACAAATTGAATTTATTCAATAATTAGTTTTAATGATTTTTTTTACTATCTGATATTTTTCAATTTATTATCTAAAATAAATACGCGTACAAATTTTTCACAAATTTTTTAACAAAATAATTATTAATAAAATAGAGTTTAAGCAATGATACTTTCACCTTGGCGTCGGATTTGGCGACTTAGCGAGAAACTTGGAGTAAAATTTAATTCTTTAAATAATTAGTTTTAATCAATTAATTTTTATTAATTATAATTAAATTATCGTATTGTCACAGAATACAATCGTGCGTAGAAAATTCAGCTCAGTTGAGCGATAAGTTTTGACCCAGACATGCAATGTAAGTAGAAGAAAATCCATTAAAAATATTTACTAAATCGTTGACAGAATTGTTTATATAATGCGTATATAAGCACGAAATTTACTGAGATTAATACTTTTTCTGTTACGATTTGTGTGTTATCGTTGTTGCCACACATGGTGTAAGTTAAATACTGTTTTCGTATTTTTTTTTATTTATTAATAAATGATCAATTTTTGTTTATTTATCAACTTGGTTTTTATAGTAGAATTATTCGTAAAAATCATAAATGGAAATGATTTGATTGATAGAATTGTTAGAGGAGGAATGCTCCAAAATTATTTTGTTTACTTCGGTTATTTTAATCAATCATTAAGCTGAAACTTGGGAATGAAAATTAAAGCAGGTTATATTTCTCTGTTTGGCTTTTATTTTCTTCGAGCAATAAAAGTATTTCAAACATATTGCTTCTCAAAGCGCTTTATGTTTTTTATCTTGCTGATTTTTTTTGTTTACAAATTACAATAAACTGCTAATTTAAAAAATTCAATTAACAACACTGAAGCAGTCATTTCATTGAATTTTCTCATTCCTGTTACCAGTGGTGTATCCAGAAAATAATTGTGGGGAGTGCATATCATCATAGACGTGACAGAAGCAAGTTTTTTAATTTATAATTCCACCTATTAAAAAGTAAAGAATATGGGAAATGATTCATATTTCTCCTATATTTAAAACTATTCAAGAACTGATACAATTTTGTCAAATTATAAACATTTAAAAATTAAAAACAATTGAAGAAAAATGATTAAGATGCCATGAGAATAAAATTTGCATTTTCGAGGGGTGCATTTTTTAGGGATGCACTCTCCCCCACTCTCTGTCACTTCATCTACAAACAACACTAAGCCAAAAGAACTCTTTCAGAGACAACAAAGACTCTTTTTTTCGTTTCTCAAGATACGGCTTAGTTAAAATCCTTTTTTCCTCTCTTCTTGATGAAAAAAATGTAAGGATGAAGAATATAAAAAGTTCTTATGTTTAAAATTTAGAAAATACCTAAAATAGAATAATAAAAGAATTATCCTGAAATATTTCAATTGAGAAAAAAAATATTTTGGAGTGTATTTGTCTCTTTGCAGCCACTGCCTGTTACTTATTTCCCATTCCTAATGCAAAGGCTTTTTAAATCACCTTCGCATTAGTTTTTTGATTAAAATATAAGGACATTTTTTTCTCTTACACGTTCTTTCTAATTAACTCACTTTTGGTCTATAAAATATTGATTGATTGATTATTAAAATAGCATTTGGAAGCAACACCAAGGCAATTTGAGGCGCACCTCGTAATTTCGAATCTTAGTCAAGTGACGAGGACGGCTCCTGAGCTAGCACCTCCCTCTCCAAACTTCTACATCCTACCATAGGAGAACTTGGACCTCCACAGATTTAACATGCATCAGCCCCGCTACATGGCGTGTCAATTGTACCTGGGCTGAAAACTACGTATTGACGGAAACAACGCCTGACCACTAGGTACCAAGGTCACCATTAGAATTATAAAGCACCATTAAAGGGCTGAACATTATTCTCAAAGATACCCATAAAGCAGCAAGCACAAGAAAAGTTGAAATGCGAAATGTCTTACAAAAATAAAGTTCCTCAAATACTGTAACTTTTTCAAGTAAAATGTTCTTAAATTTCGTTTTCACCAAATGAAATGATTTTAAAATTAAATAATTTTAATTTTCATTATGAAAGCAAAAAAAAAAAAAAAAGAAAAAGAAAAAAGAAAAAGAAGTAAAAGAAGACTATAAAATGCATTTGGTAATACATAGAACGTGGAATCAGTATTCCACGTGGAATTCCATTTCTAACATTAATAGATTAAGATAAATTCTGACCTGATCAGAGTGTCTAAAACATTTCCCCCTGCTCTCAAAACATTAAGTAAATAATGTTTTAAATAAAGAATTTTTAGTTTGTCAATCAAACAGAGACTTAGTGGCCAACCGTGTTCTCATCTATCCCACATAATTAGTTTAGAGGTGACATATACGACAAGGTGAGCGAATGAAATTTCGAAATATTTGTTATTCTCTGTGGCAACACAACGTAGGTGAATGTTGACTGACGTCCTGACTCTTAAAATCTTATGAGGTTTGCCTACTCTTGTATTCTTAATTTAATCAAGTATGGCAATGGTTATCAACTCTTATCGTATCCTTATTTTTATTATTGTAATAAAAATGAAAAACGAAACATATATCGCAATTTAAATTACAAACAAGTTGTTGAAATGTTCTGGTTAAAAATTTTGCAATTACCTTCGATTACGAAATTTTCGAGAAAAAGTTTGCACACAATTAGGTGTTCCGATTTATTTCGTAACAGTTTTTAGAAAATTGTGGTTTATTTTAATGATCTTAAAAGTAAAATATGAAATTATTGTACAAAATATTTTATTTAAATTTAAAAAAAAGTTGCCCTTAAAATATTGAAATTACTAAGAAAATGAATACTTGTTCAATATTTCTTTAAATTTTCCTAAGGCATGCATGCAATTTGTCAAAAAAAAACTTCTTTTCTTTATGTATTAATATCAGCTACTAATTCATTTTTAAAACTTAAAAATCTCTTTATTTTTATCTCATTTTACAAAGCTGATATTTTATTTTGCTTTAAAGGTTCTGTGTCGTGCTATTCTGCTACAGTATTTTCAAGAACCGAAAAAAAAATCCTAAAAAAAAATTATATGTAAAGTTTTGCGAAGAACATATTTAACTATCAAGATACGCTTTTTTAAAATTATTATTAAATTACTCAATTTAAAAGAAACTATAAATTTTATATTGATTATATTTAAGCTAAATATATTTAAAATTAAAGAAAATGATAAATATTAAGTTGAATATTATATCAGCTACATGTAATTAAAATTAAAGCAAACGATAAATTATTAAATTGAATATATTGAAGCTAAATGTAATTAAAATTGAAGGAAACGATAAAAAAATTGAAAAGTAATCTGGTACGCTAAAAGTGATCTACCTAAAACAATAGCCCCTTAAGTGGCTAAAAATATCAGAAAAGTGTCCTTATTATTAAAAGTCGACCGAATACAAACAATTTTTTCACTTACCAACAATAAAAAAAAAATGATTATTCATAAAATCTAACCACGAAACTATCATTTTTTTGTTGTTGTTATAAAGGAAGAAAAAATTTCACACTTTAGCAGGCGGTTTTTTGTTGTACCTCTTCGGTAACAACTGCTTTCTGAGCAGTTACTTTAATACTTGATTCTAATTGAAATGGAACCCACAAAAGGTCAAAGACCTTCTTCTCATCCCTCTTGGTACATTTTATTCTGTGAACAATTTCATACAGTTGACTACAGCTCTGTAATAATTAAGATATTTGTTTAAAAAAGCAGTTTGAAAAGCGAAAAAAATCTGACAAGAGGTTAAAGAAAGGTAAAATTTGATTTTGTTTTTCTAATAATAATAAAACTGGAACTTTGATTTAAAATTGGATAATTTACATTTTCAAGTTGTGATGTTTAAGTCGTTTCAAGACTCTGATCCTGTAATCTTCACGCAAGTATTTTCAGTTTTAAGAATAAGTACTGTATGTTAATAAGAACGTCTACACGTTCAATGAAACTCAACCTTAAAGTCCATTCGTGATGTAATGGAGAGCTTAATGAGAAGAGAGTAATGCTCAGGTGACGTCCTCGTCACTTTTTCTTATCATGTTTTATAATTAAGAGGTCCATCGTGAATAGCGTTTGTACATCTTATATTTAATTAAGAAATCAATTCAATTGTAAAATCTTTGTTTCTTAATATTTGTCAAAACGTTTGTAATTCAGTGTACAATTCGTTTTGGATTGGTTACGATCAGATAAAAACAACCAAAGAAAATTTGTAATAATCTCTCTCACAACCAACATTAATGTCCTCACGTTAGGATAATGTGAAAGTTAGTAGACTGAGATGCAAGCTCAGCTGTCGTCCTCGTCACTTGGTCGATGTTCAAAATTAAAAGATCCTTCACCAATAGCTCTCGTGTTTTTTTTTCTAGTGTAACTTTAATGAACCATAAATCAATGGGCATTCAAAGCTATCTTACAATCAGCTTCATATGATGAAGAAGCGTTTAGAATAGATGTAAGAAATTGTTTTGAAGAAAAAGTTTTAATTGGAATATTTTTAATTCAAACATAACATGTAATATTTAAGTAAATTTATGCTAATCAAATATAATTGCTAATATATTTTTAATTCGAAAATAAGTTTATAAAAAGAATTAAGTTATGCGCCTACCTTCGAAGCACTTTATTTTTTTAATAAAAGAAATTTTTGTGAAACACTTATGTTTCTAGTCACACACACAATGGTCTATATAAAATAGTTAATTCAGAACTTATTTTATTGAACTGGGTTTTTTTATTTTTCAAATTTTGGCCATATTTGTTGAAAATTTGGTAAGAACTGATATTTACACTAAAGTTCATATATCAAATTCTAATTAATATATTTCACTTTTTGTTTCAGCAATATATTTAATATACGTGTATCTATGTTGTGAAGTAAAAAAAAAATGTGCTTATCTCTTAAACTTATTGAGTTATACCTAAACATATAAACCCAATATGACTTTGCAAAAAAATATATCACTTTTTTTTTAATAAAAAATGCTCCAAAATAAATAGTTATATACTTAAAAGCTATATTTGAACAGAACATTGTAGTAAAATTTCATTTGAATATATGAAATACTTTTTAAGGAAATGAGATTTTTCGTAATAAAAAAAAATTAAAATCTCAGTTTTCCGGAAAACGCAAATAAAGATTTTAATGTTTCTTAAAAAGTTATATACTTAGAGTAAGGCATTCACTAACTACCCTAGAAGCAATTGAAAACCATTTTTAAAACGTAAATATTAAAGCTTTAATAAAAAGTACTACAGAAACTTTCGAAAATTTTCACGAAAACGGTGATTTTCGGGTTGGCACTTACCATAAGTAACTCAGTTAAATATCAACTGCTTGTAGACTATAATTTTTGAAACATTACACGTATTACTTTACAAAATAGTTATTGCAATTAAATTTTTAATTAAATTTTGTTCTGTGATTTTGTTCACAAATTTTCAAAGAAAATTTTTGATTATATATAATTCTGAAATAACCTAAAATAACTTCCCATTTAGCATTATCCTTGACAAAATATACAGTTTGATTGTTCCACATAATTTTTTCTTCACATCAGTTGTTGCTTCTATTTCATAAATCTGTGCTTTTCATTATAGTTAGCTTCAATCTATCGCATTCACTGAGGAATTTTTTCTTCATCAGTTTGTGACATATTAATTAATTTTTTTTATTGATGTCGCACTTAAAACGTGGGGAAATGGCGAAGAACCTCGAAATTTTGACCTTCGGTCAAGTGACCAGGACGTCCCCTGAACTGACGCACCCTCTCTAAACTTCCACACCACGTCAATGGGAAGACACGGAACCTTGATATATTTAATATGCATCAGCTCCGTTACACGGAGAGACTTTGTTTCATCAAGGCTCGAACCTACGACTCGATGAAAACAACGCCGCCTAGAAATTCACGATCGTAAACACTAGATAACCTCGGCCGCAATAAGTGGCATTATACAAACGTAGTTGACTGCTACGAATCATATAAGAATTATTCGTAGTGCGGATAATTTAATTTTGTTCTTAAATTGTTCATATTAGTTGTACATTTTATTGTTTATCAAAAAGTTCTCTCTGTTAAGTCTATCTGAACTACTACATATTTTCAAAAAGAATAAAAAAAAATTACCTTCAGCTTAAAACTAGAAATCTCTTTCTCAAATAGAAAACAAATGCTCTTTATATTTCTCAATAAAAATCTTGTCTGATACTAAATCCAGTGGCGAAATCAATCTAAATATCCTGAAGAATGCAGCCTTTCATTCTGTTACATCTCGTCATCGAAGACTAAGCGTTCTGCTTGTGAACACCTGCTTTTTTTTTTTGGTATTGTTTCACTATCACTGGGTGAATGCGAGGGAGAGGAAGGTTGTCTGCTTCATTAGCCATTCCACATTAGTCGCTGGTAAGCGGAGAAATGTCAAGTTCAAGAGCTCTGTTCTTATTCTCTGTTTTAAAGAAACAGGATGGGAGTTCACCATGTAACGTGATCACGTTCTAATTTATCTCTGTGAAAAGACCATAAGGTTCCAACCCTTCGTCCCTTTTGTGTGTGCGAGAACATGGTCTTTTGTGAATGGAACTCATGGAAATATTTTGATTTTGATCTGGATATGCAATGATTTTTTTGTCTTGTTCGTATTTAAAACAGAGGTCGTTACTCCGAAAATGGATTATGTTTACAAACTTGTATGTAAATGAGCCAAATATTAAGTATACATGAATATTAAACGATTTTAGTCTCTTCTTATTTACTTTCAGGTGCCTATCACCCTTAGCTTAACTACTGTAACAGGTTTGATAACACGTGTAGTTAAAATTATAGGTGTTGATAAAACACCAATATAGTTATAAAAGTCACGTTCAAAATTCGTAATTTTCGCTTCACAAATAAGCTTGAGAAATTAATTACTGGAAGAACTCCCTTAGTTCGATTTTTTTATATTAACTATTACGTATTGGTAATAAAGATTAAAAATATGCTTGATTTTATTGCAATATATTCAAAATCAATTCAAACCCATTATTATCATATTTTTTGCTTATTCTAGCTGGTAAGTTATTTTTTTCAATAAACCATAATTTTTACCAGTTTTTTCCTCCGTGTTTTTGATTATTAAGCTGTATTATAGGTAAACTCTTCTCCAGGTTCAAGCTTGTCAAGATTTAATTCCTTTACGAAAATTACAGTACATTACAGTTTTTAAAAGATCCTTCTAATGCGATTTACATCATATTTAAACACGATTTTAATTGTTGTTTCATAAATCATTTTCTTAAAAACTACAAGAATAAAAAAATTATGTTTTTAAAATGATTCGAATATTAAAATAACTATATGTATTTAGCTCAGAACTTTTATGATTGTTATTTTTCCCGAATCCTGTTTCATGTACTATGTAACATGCTACATTAAAAATACTGTATCGTTCAAACATAGTAATTTGCGAACACTGTAAGCATAGTAATTTGAGAACTATGTGTTTAACACTGATTTTTTCATTTTAATGTTAATTATTAGAGAAACATAATTAACATTAAAATAAAAATCAGTGTTAAACACATAGATTATAATTTTCGAGAATATTAAACAATTTTAATTTGGAGATTTTTTATACTTGAATTTTCAAATGAATAATACATAAAACAGAGAAAAATGCACTGAATATGGAATAAATCTAAATATTTAATGGGACTTTTGTTACCATATCATTACTTTTAATTCAAATATTTTCATGCACCTAAAATATATTTTCTCAGATAGATAATATTTTATTTTGACCAATAGTTTTAAATATTACTATCCTAAAATTAGAAAATAGCAAAGTTACATACAGCTCAGATTTACAAGTGATATCAAACTAAATAAACAAAGATAAATAATTATCTCTCTTGTTTACACCCCCTATATATATATATATATAACTAAGAATTAAATTAACATAATTTTCTACAGAATTTGCAATCATACATTTTTAATTACACAAATCAAGAACAATAATAACCAAACATTACTAATTGTTGATTTTCTACACTTATTATGTTAAACAATTATGTAAAAATATTTTGCTAAAAACAAGCAAAATTTTTAAAAACACAAATTAGAAAAATTCAAATTATTTTTTTTATTTCATTGCTTGAATTATTAAAGAAATCTGAAGCATTGGTTTTTTTTTCAGTCCTTTAATTCATTCCAGTATAATGTCATGTAGAGATGAGTATCTGAAATATACGATTTATGCTCACAATTTTTATGAAAGCAGTGTCATGAATTCTTCCTTAAAAATTCATTCTCAAATTAATAATTTCTTTAAAGTTTTCCCCAAAACACAACGTTCCTTTTTTCACATAAAACACCGTATGCTTACTTACAAATATATCCTTAAATATTTCTTTTTCTCGATAGTCATACATGGACAGTTTCAGCTAGTCTTCAAGGAAAATCAAAGAAAGTATGTGTAAACCGATTTAATTCTTATCGGAAATAAGAGCGTAAGCTTTGTTCGGAATATTCAGATTTAAAAGTTGAATTCACTTTCGAGATTTCGATTTCCTACATGGACGATGGGTCAATGACTTGGAAACAAAGCATAAAATTCCTAAGTAAATTCTCTATGCAAATCCTGTTGTACAACATAATTGTGAAACAGGGTGAGAGTAGAGTTCGTAGATTATTGTAGACATGGATTGCATTAGGTTTGGAAATTCTTCTCTTTATGACTGCTACACAACAGTGCGAAAGAACAGAAAGAATTACGTAATTTAATGTTAATTTTGTAATGTGTTGTTGAAATTGATAGGATTAAGCCTGAATTTATTGAGACAGTTGTTAGAAAATAATTCTAATTTACTTTTATGAATGTGGAATGAATCAATCAGTAAGAAGAGGAGATTCTCAAATTTTTATTGCTTTCAATAAATCGAATTACTGGAGAATTTGATTTTCTCGATAAGTAGTAACTGTAGCATTTTTTTAATTTTCTATCCAAAATTTCGCAGTTATCCTAAAAGGATATATAAAACACACACACACAAATAAGATTAAAATTGCAAAATCTTGTAAAATTATTCTTATAACATGCTTTTTAAGAAACTCATCATCTTTAATTTAGATTAATTAATAGCGAATGTGAGGAAAGTTGAATTACTTTTTGAACATTAAGTTGTATTAGTAACAGAATCTTTCGAAAAAAATAAACGAGATACCATTTTAAAATTTAGGCCCAATCTTATAAGAACATTAACATATAAACTTATCTTACTTAGAAATTTCTGAAATATTTACATGATCCTTTTAAACATCCAATAGTTGTGCCTTCTTAAAATTGATAAAATATTATATTTCAATATAGCCATTAAAAAATGAGGTTTTGAAATAATAATTTTGAGCTTTCTACTAATCATGATTACTTATTTTGAGACGTCAGGAATTTTTGTTTGCAGTTTTAACAATAAGCAAATATTAAGAATATAAATAATTCCTTATGGCAAATATTTTCTTGATGTTAATATATACTGATAAAAAAACGACATCGAAATGAACAGAAGCTTTATTTTCTTATTATTTCAAATTAATAAAAATATTATAGAATTCGATAAAAATATCTGTGTCAATATAACGCGTAAAAGTTTTATGTAACGTTAAAACAACCAATTTTGTTTTTACACACACTTCCTGTACACGATTTTGATTTAACGCGAATTAGAAAAAAATCAGTTTTCTTTTCAGAAAAGTTTGCTTTAATTTAATTTTTTTAACAGCGACATTAGAGATGAGGAATGTAATGCGATTTCCATTTGTGAGAATTCCCCGAATTTTACAACCTTGATATAGAATATTATCTGTATTCTGAATTTGGTGTTCAAAGTTAAAACACGTGCGACACTTGTTTTGATTTGACTGAAACGTGTCAGACATCAAATCAAATATCAGAAAAAACTATCTACACAAATGGTTTCCCCTCAATATGAAGAACGATGAGGGGAAACGAGCCAACGATTAAATCTTTATTTTCTTAAAATCTTGTTTATGCTTTGTTCGCATGCCCAACGAAAGGTGTTGCATACATTTTAATTAATTTTGCATAAAAGTCAATGTATGTTAAATTATAGTTTAAAACCTTTGTTTTAATAATTAGAACTGAAATACTTTTCGGTAACCCTTACGTATTACCATTTTTATATGAATTAGTAACATGTTTTTTTTTTTCATATCATAATTTACTTTGTACGACACATGTGCAATCTTTATGAAATAAAATTTTTAAGATCCTAAAAGAAAAGTTCATGATTTATTGTATTATTTTTACTGGTTTTTTAGACTCTGGAACACTTCTATTTTTCCATAAATGAACTATAATTTTTACGCGATTTTTACATGCATTCTTCGGGAACCTATATATCGTGAAACACAAAATTAAGTATTTAAACTTTTGAACATGGTTTATTGATTGGTTTTAATAAACGTCGCATTATAAAGCAACACGAGGGCTATAGACGACCTCGCAATTTGGAGCACTATCAAGTGACGTGTGCAACTCTTCTAAAGCACTTCACTCATCAAACCTCCGTACAACGCTTTCAAAAATTTATCGTGCAGTAGCCGTGACAACGGTTTTTAGTGGAATCGGAACTCGACTCCACGATTCGTCCAAAACAATGGCCGCTCGGCCATTGTGGTTGCAAAACGTTTTTGGAATTTCAATCGTCAAAATTTGTGTAATAAAAAATCAAACACAAAATTAGTTTATCTCCAAATAAAAAATATACTTAAAGTGAGAGGGCATTTTAAAATTTTAATTATTACGCAGAAATAGCCAAGATATTTGAACAAAATTTATTCTGCAAATGTATTTATCCTTACATACAAAATGATGTAAAAAACAGCTGTTAATGATGATTTGTTTGATTCCACTAAGCCGTACATTGAAGTAACCGCAGTGTGGAGAAAATAACAGCTCAGTCTGCTGAGTTTGAGAATCATGACCTTCGAAAGGTCAAGAAACGCTGTGAGAAATGTATAACTCTAGATGGTGACAATGTAAACAAGTCTTAAGAATAATAAATAAAAATTAAATTTCTAACTGGATTGTTTTTAGTAATTATTAAAAATTTTCGATACTCTGGGCTAGTAATCAAAACTTTATCATGCTGCAGGTTATTTCAATCTATCACTTCCTGAAACAAAACAAATTCACAAAAATAGATGCAAATTACAGCATTATGTATATACAGATCAATTAATATGGAGAATAAATTTTATGCAAATATCTCGGTTATTTTCCTAGTAATAATTAAAACTTTCTTATCGTGCTTTAAATTTATATTTATTATTTTTTATTGATATTGGAATTATCTAGCTGTATTTTTCAAAAATTTTCAGCAACCAATTTTCCCAAGAAATTCAAAAAAAAAAAAAAAAAAAAAATCTTAAGGCATTTTCAAAAGAATTAAAAATAGAGTTAAAAATTTTCATGAAATTGATTGGGTTTTCCCCTAACATGGAGGGTGAGAGGGAGAATTGACATAATTTTAAATATCTCAATTTCCTTTTTACGTAATTCAAATTTCGAAAATGTTAAGTTTTTTCTACATGAATCTTGTCAAAGAAGAATTTCATTGGTTAATCTTCGTAATCTAGAAGTGTTTCATTTTTGATCCAGTTTTACTATATGAGGTTTCCATTTTTCATTCATTTTGAAAACAAACAAACAAAAACTCCTTATGTAAACAGTAGCTGGGCAAAAATAAAAAGATGTTCGTATACAGATTTATATATTCTTTAACGACAATTTGTATTTAATAATATTATAATGTCTAGATATTAACACATGTCACAAGTTCACAAGAATCACTGTTATGTGAGCTACAGGTTAAGTTGAAGAACAATTGTTAGACCTTCACAATTATACATGGAATCTGCTTAAAAATTCTCTTAGAGTAAAATAGATGTTTGCTGAGGGGGAGCTACTAATTCAATTGTTTTTCCACTCATGTGATCGTTATTTGAAATTGCATAATCCTTCTCCAACTATCCATTGGTTACTCTACCAAGTGACATTAATACAAATAAAAACAAAAAAATACTCTCATAACGTTTCACAAACACTCATATTTGCTGTTTAACTTCATCATCAAGAAATAAATCATATTGTTTCGAACTTATCCTTTGTTTTCCCTAAAATGATACAAATTTCTGATTTAAATTATTTTCGATTCGTATGATTAACATGAACTTCAAGTTGTCGAAAGAAGACACAATAATAATTTTGTTGAAAAATTAGTTCTTACATAATTTGCAATGTTATTACATATGTACACATAATTAATCACTTCAACATGTAGTGATTACCCTAAGGCAAAGGGGGAAAAAACCACCGAATGACCGGCCCTTACGACCTCTTTCGAACAATGAACTCACCACCTCAAACCGAAAAGATCCTAGAATCGTTTAGAAACAACCAGACATAAAGGCACCTTCCGAATACCAGAGTAATTTTAAGAATCAAAGGTGCATGTGTAGCTACGCTTACCCTTTCGTAATAGAGTATCTAAAAAAAATTTAGAACCTATGAGAACTTAAAAAATCCCTCGAAATGTTCCCTCTCTCCCCTTAATAATAAGTCCCGTTCCGTAGTTAAATAAATAAATTATTTAAAGAGAAAAAAAAATGTTGAAACTGTTTTTGTGTGATCAAGTCTCTGTATTCGATAAATATATATATTATGCTGTTGGGTTAGTTGAGCCAAGAAAGAAAAAAAATTAAGAGAGCCGGATTTACTCTGGAATTTTCTGAAAGTGTTTGCATTATATATCAATAAACAGGTTCTATGAATATTTCGGAAATTTTTCGAAGAAATATTACCACACCTGAAAACAGCCATTGGTGTTCCGAGTCAGAAATTAAGGAAAATAATTTTTTTAAATAGATAACGCGTAGCTTAATATTCAAGAAATTAATTTCTTGAAAAGTATTAAAGATGAAGTGAAGGAACAGAAATATTTATTAAGCTACTCTAAATAAAAAGATTTTTGTTAACATCGTACATTAATATATTTTCAAACAATAAAACACATCCTGAAATGATAAATCGCAGCAACTTTATATTTGTATGTTTTATTTAAGCAACGAGGCATAGTTAAAGTTTTGTGATTAATAAATCAATTTTTAAAAAAAGGGTTGAAAGGGTTGCAGTAAAAACTTCAGGTTGCTGAATTTTAGAGCTTAGAATACGTAAATAGTAATGCCATCTTAAGTATATATTTTTAAAAATTACAATGAACAAATAATTAGTTGAAAAACTCAAAGAAAAGTGCATTCTACGTGTTTCAATAAAATAATTAATTAAAATTGTTTTAAAAAGTATGAAATGTTTATTTATGCACACAGCTGAAATTGTTACATTTGGTACAAATTAATACTAAATATATAAATTGAATATAGAATTGTAGTAATTAAAATAAAGAAGCAAAAAATATCGAAATTGAAAAGCAATGTGAATAAAAATATTCTTCATATTTGTAAAGTTAAGTAAATTTGATTATCTTAGATGAGAGAGATTAAATATAATTATAAAAACAGGAAAAAATATTTCTCAAAAAGTTTTTCTAGAATTTATGTAATTGTTAATTTTGATCTTGTTGGTACAGTAATATTTTTCAGTTCTAAGAAGAATTAGTAGGGATAAAAAAAAAAAAAGTCGGTTGCTCTATATCACATAAATTCAATCAATAAATCAATCAAGGAGATTTGGCGCACGAATAAGATGTATTCAACGCCATTATAATATATACAAATATCGAAAAGAAAAGTTGAATGATGAAGGGAAAAGTTATAAAATAACTCAATTTATGTCTTTGGGTATTAGAAAGTGATTTTTTTTTTAATTTTTAAAGTAACATTTTAATGAAATTATATTTTTGATTCTTTTAGATTATAATTTTTCTCTTTAATTTTTGGTGTCTTATTCCATTTTTTGTGTCTTTGATACATAAAATTTAAGGCTTTTGTAACTAAGTAATTTGCCGAATTGGAGGGTTGAAAAGTAGCTTAAAAGTACTTTAAAAGTTTCTTAACCAAGAATTCATGTCCTCATCTAGAAGCAACATTTTAAATTTTTATCTCCTTTTTTGACTTTAATGACTTATTTTCCTTGATTTCTACTTTGAAGGTTTTTATAAACTTATACGTACATACGCACACGCACACACACACACATATATATATATTAGAAATTATTTGCTTTTTATGTTAAATGTTTATTTTAAATTACTATTTGAAATTTTATTCTACAAAGCTGCTAATAGTTATTAAGAAAACATATATAAATTTTAAATACATCTTTAACATCAGTATTTAATTTTTAACGGTATCTTTGAATACATATGTATTTAAAAATTAAAAAGCAGAGGTTACAGTTTCACAAGCTGAGATAGTGAATGATGTTTTTTTTTTTTCAAAAGTAAAAGAAATAACTTTACAGAGCTAATGTATTATAATTATTCGACAAAGTCCAACAATATTCATTGTCTTTTCAAAAACCTGAATATAAACAAAAGAACTCTCTCTTTTTCGACAACATCATAATACCAATTTAAATAAATGTATCTTATGTATAGAGACATATTCAGTTCTATTTGTGAGAGATTGTAATGTAGAAAGTATATAAGAAAGGATATTTTAGTATTTATTTAGAATAAGCACATTTTATCGACCATCCAATTTATCAAACCATAGAGGAAACACATCTGAAACATTCTTTTTTTTTGAAAAAAAGTATAGATGAATATTCAATATGAAATATTTCGAAACACTTACCTCAAGAGTTTAACGTCTTTCCGCTGTATAATCTTTACAAAATTTAACTCTCTCTTGCACCAACGACAGATGGGTAATAAAATATCACCGATAAAACCATTTTAAAATAAAAAGAAGAGGTATTTCAAGGATTGTTGTATCCCTTTTATTTTAAAAGACACGAAAAGGATGCATTGTATTCCGAACTCAGACAAAAAACGTTATGCGCTTAGCATGTGTTACTATAGCAACAGACATTCTGAGGAAGCGCCGCCTGACGGTAAGACAAGGGCAGTGTGTCACCAGTAGCGGAACTTTACTCAACCTCATTTTTTTTTAATTTGAAATTCGTTTTTTCTTTTGGCGAGATTTGGCGATAGTTATGCTCACACGACGGTTAAGCTTTTATAATAACTGTCACTAATTGCTTCATGGTTTATTGTGCAAATCTCTCGAACAGTTTTTTTTAAAATGAATATGCTGAAAAAAATACAATTGTTACGTAGGAAAAATTAATAGCTATTTAAATCAATTATTTGTTCTTTTTATGTGTGTTACAATATATTATTAATATTATCTTTCATTATGTTACTAAGAAATATTAATGGAAATTGAAAGAACCTTCCTGTGAAAACGAAAAGATGCTGTATACTAAATGTAATTATTTGCTTTTCTGTACTCAGAAATGATAGGTTTGAAATGGTCATTCCCACCAAAATAATAATTTAAATAAATACTGCATTATGTATAAGATTTTACATACTTCTGATATTGTTAAAGTTTATTTAAATATTTTTTAATTTTTTATGCTAATGAAAGTAAATCATTCTCGAGAAAGCATTAGCTTGTTACACTATTAAAAAAATATATTTTTAAAGCACAGGTATTATAACTATCTTTAATTAATAGTTATTATGGATAAAATAGAAAAACATTTCAATGAAACATTTTGTTACAAAAAGTATGTTTCTCAGATTTCTGGATAAATATAAGAAATGGTACAAAACTTCTTAAGGCCACATTTTTTTTCAATATTTAAACAAGTCTCTTTTAATTTAATTTTTCACAAATACATATTCTGTAAAGTGGATTTTTTTTTAACTTTCGTTAATTTTATTCTGCTTTTAACTATCATAAATCATTAGCTGTTTAAGAGGAATTTTTAAATAAAAACGAATATTTAATACACACACACACACTATCATCAACAGACACATAGTATATATATGCATATATACATATACATATACATAATAAAAATCAGGGCTCATTTCCATTAATCTTGTTTGGTTTTAACGCCTTTCTTTCTGACTTTAAATCTCCTTTTAAACTGTTCAACTATTTGAAGCAACCTCATACGATTTCACAAACACCTGTAGCCTAACGATCTTCTTAAATATTTGTAGTTTAATGATTTTCTTAAATATTTGTAGTTTAATGATTTTCTTAAATATTTAGTTTTTTTTTCTATTAATATTATTGATTTAGTATTGGATATTCTTAAGTTGCTATATGTTGCAATTCGCACTACTTGTGTTGTGCTTATATATATATATATATGTGTGTGTGTGTGTGTGCTTATATATATATACTACTTCAAAAACGAGTCCACAGATAACTTTTTAGCTATATATTTGTTCTTACATGTTTCAGTAATTTTTGTATACATAAAGTACTTAAGACCAATTCAATAAAAACTCGAGAAGTTTGTCAATGCTAGGGTTTGCTTATAATTCATGATTTCCAGATATATTTTTCAAAATTTCTTTGCAAAATTTGCCCAAAGAAATAGATCTAAGATTTTTCTTTCACATGTATTCGAATAATAGAAGAATATTTTATATGCTTTTTATTTCTTAAGCAAAATCTCATAAATAACTCTTAAGTCATTTCTTTTCACTCTATATTACTTATAAATGTTGATTCTTTTCGGAAATAAAAACAGCACAAATAATAATGTAATCTATATGCGGTGAAGTATAAAATATTCTAGCAACTTATTACGCTGAAACATTTCTAGTAAAGGAGTATTTCTGTCGTGGATGATTTTAAAAGGTGTAAACTATAAATTTAATCTGAAGTATTTTAAGTACCATTTGTTTCATTTTTATACGGCAACCTAATGGGCATGCGTGTGATCTCTTCAAGCCATGTGTTCGAGTCCTGATTTTCATTAAAATCTGTCATTGGTGGGTTGATGCAGGTTAAATGCATCGGTGCCCAATTTCCTAGCGTTAACATGGTTATGGCGAATTGATGGCCGCTGAGATATCCATTTCGTAATATGACCAAAACTCAAAATTATGACTCGCATTGCCTATGGCTACCGGCTCCTTTAACACATCGATCATCAACTCCTGAGACTAACCCAGAGATGGCGCTCAGTAAACCAGTAACCAGGTCTTTCTAGAGTACTAACCTTTGCTTGAAAATCGTCAAAATTTAAGTCGATTCGACCGAGAAAAAGGTTTTTTAAGTGAAGAGTGGTTTTTCCCAAGGGTGCCGCTGATTTTGATGGAACAAAAACCAGCAACGAGTCGATGATCCAGGAAAGCTGTTTATCGTTATTTACTCCGCAACAAAAGATTTCAGGAAAAAAAAAAATTAGAAAAAAAAAAAAGATTTGGTAAAGGTTGAACGATTGTATCAACCTAAAAGGTGATTAACAAAGGTGTTATGTTGATGAATAAAAAAATTTGCAAAAAAATGTTGTTTTCAATGTTAGACCTGGAGTTATTGACTGATGTTAGTTGGGAGACAATAATCAATAGCAAACATTTACTCATACTTGTTTACTTATCTTCATTAATAGAACATATTTTCCAACCAAACATTCCTTTTACGTGAAACTATTCTAAGCTTTACGTAATACCCCATACATATTATACATTATTTATAAAACGCTTGTGTTGTGACCGTACTGACATTGTAATATTTTCTCAAAGAGAATTTGTAACCTGAGTAAAAGTATTCAAACTAACATCAGGTTTTAAAATTATTATAATAAGTATGCTCGATGTGCATGTTATAGTATGATATGTATAATATATGATATATATACCTATATAGTATATACTGAGAATATTTTTTTCAACGAAGTTACAAATTCTTTGAAAATAATTACATATGAGTATGTTTTCAACTGCTTTGGTAATGATAATATGCATTTAAGCTATGCAAAAGTTGGATGTAAAAGTTACGCCTCAGAAAAGAGTAATCTTGTTAGAAAATATTTATAAAAAAGAGATATACAAAGTTTCTTTTAAAGAATGTATTTAATGATTATTTTCTCCCAACTTAAGAGCTGGTACATATAGGCAGATGTTAATTTTGAGAGTTTCATATATTACGAATGGAAGCCCCAGCGGCCATCAATCCGCCATGAACTATGTTAATTAGAGAATCGGGCACATCGATTAACTGATCAACCACACAATGACAATTATTGTTTTAAAACTACGAACACATGACTTAACGAAGAGATCATGAGACACGCATGCCCATTAAGTGTTATATAAAAGCTGAAACAAAGGCATTCATAAATACTTCAGATTTTAAATCTTATAGTTTGAAGACCTTTAAAATCATCCACGACAGAAATACTCCTTTACTAGAAATGTTTCAGTGTAATAAGTAGCTAGAATATTTTATACTTCACTGCATATAGATTACATACATACATATATATATATATATATATATTAATGAAAAGTCTGGAATCATACACACATATATATTGTTAACGAGTCATAAACTTTTCTTCAGATAGATAACGACATGCAAATACGTAAGAAATAGGTGAAAGAAAATTGCATGCAATAAGGCATGAAATACAGCAAGAAAGAAATTAATAATTAAATTGATTTTCATATTCACTACTACATTTCCTTTAATTTTCTAATTCTATAAATTATTTTTTTTTTTTTTTTGATATTAGTCTTTTCAACTCACTTTGACATTGGCAAATATTTTAAAACTAAAATATGCCAGTATATTTAATAGATTTTCATACAGAACTATCTGAAAATCCATTAAATAAACTTACATATTTTAGTTTTTTTTTACCATAAGAATATATGAAAATGTATTAACTTTTTCCTTCTTAAATCTAAGTATATAAAGTTTAAAATACTATTTTCCAACTAATTTCAAGTTAAATTTTTTGAAAGAAAAAAAATCCTTTATAAAAATTACTCCAAAATTATCTACCCTAATTTCTTTCCTCTAAACTAACCTCATCATAAAACATTTTCCAAATTTCCATACTTCCTTCAAACAAAAGAGTTACTCAATGTTTATAATTCCATGGCTTTGTCAAACATTTTTATCAGCTTATTTCAGACGGTTATTAATGTATCATATTATCTTAAAATAACTAATTTGGCTACTTACCTGAAAGAATTGGCGAGAGCGAAGCTTTGTTTGTCAACCATTTATTCAATCGAAAGAGCGCAAAGTAACCCTGCGTCAATATAAGAATACACATAATAATAAACTTGCAAACCAAGAAAGAATCTTACGCAGCCGAAGGCAATTATTCAGCATGGATGAATCGTTCTACCTTCAGGTAGGTAGGTAGAACTGAAGAAAACACTGATATAAGTCAAGGTTAACTCTTTTTTTTTCAGGAAGTTATTGGATTCTTTTCTATTCAAAATTCTCTTTGAAATATTTTTCAGAAAGACATTTCGTTTGATAATATGTCTTAATTACTTGTAAGACATAAATTACTCCCTTAATAAAAGTTGTTAGCTGTAAAAACGCATTTATTTGCAATTTATTTGTCAATTTAGTGAGAGCAACTAACTAGAATAGATATTTAGAGTAAATATTATTGAAATTATATAAAGTACTGGTCCCTTTTTCATACATTAAATTATTTTCTAGAAAATAATCGTTATATTAAATAACACTAATGTGATGTATATTAATCTGAACAACTAATGTGATATATATTAGGGGGACATATTTATATGTCTAAATCTTGATTTGATTATTTTTCTATGTAATTTCGTTTATTTTAGTATTAAGAGGCAGGGGGTGCTTTGAAAAATTTTTTGTTTAATTTGCGATTACATTTAGTTCGAAAAAGTCGGTAATAATGCTGATATATATATATACATATATAATGTGTACGCACACACCTTCTGATTGACTTCATTAAAAAATTCACTTATATATATTATTAATTCCATCATTTTGATTATAAATAGGAAATTTAATTAATAAATGTACATAGTTACATAAAATCAATAGTTGCGAATAATTCAGAAGCAATTAATTAAACTTGCACGTTATACATACATAAATATATAAAAATGTGATAACTAGTATATTAAACTTTTATTTCCTTGTCCAAAAATTATAAATGTATATATTGTTTTGAAATTAACATACAAAATATTAAATAATATTTGTATATAGTAAAAGTGTTTGGATAAAAGCATAATATTATAACTAACGCATGCACGGGTAAAAACTAAATTCTCATACGATATTCAACAATGAACGCTTATAAGAAACCTCAATTTTTTTTTAAATACAAAATGTACTTTGAATATTAATGTTCTTATACCATTTTCCCTCTAAGCCAGTACACCTTTATATGACTGTAAATTTTTTTCCCCTTTGCGCTTTATTTTGCTTTCTTGTTTACCTCGTTTACATCGAAGTCACGTGTTTCATACTATTCTATGTATAGGTCATTGGGTGAAAAGGTATGAAGCCATGCTGACGGAACTGAATCCTTTTTTCTGTCCTTATATGTTACACTTTTATAATCTTTTGACATTGTTGGTGACCCATTGAAGCTCTCTAATAGGATTCAGGGAACTCGTTGACATAATTATGAACACAACTGTTTTAGATCATAATTAATATTCAACTGATTTGCTTCGGCTGAGGTTACTTGATTATATTGTTGGAATTCAAGGTTGGGAAATCTGGTAATGCTTTTTTTCCTCGCGTCACGGAAATTTTATAAAATATGCGTATTTCAAGTACACAAGCGGATATAAAAATTCTGCTGGAGGGGATGTAATTTCCTACATTTGTGTAAATATAATTTGAGTAGTGTAGGTTGATGATTTGAAATATGTGCATATGGATTTTTACATTATATGAGTTACTTGAGTTACTTCACGGAATGATATGCAATTTTTCAAATAAATAAATAAATAAAAACTCTTTGACAACTAATTATAAAAGTTTTTTAGAAAAAATTCATTCAGAAAAATATTTTTTAGTTCATGAAATTCATCAAAATTATTTCTATAAAGAAGAAAACATTCCAAAAACATTTTTGTAACAATTAATTTATTTTAATTTTTAAACACACAGACACACACACACACAGATATATATAGATGTTTAATATTTTCAATTTAAAATTTCCTTCTTTCGAAGAAATGCTTGCAATTTAAGAATAAATTTTATACTTTGAAATAAACATTTTGAAATTTTGAATTAAATGACCAGTTTTGCTTAAGTAAGTTTATTTAAGATGTTTATATACATAAAATGTACTTTATAAATCGAATCTAAATCATAAATATTGCTTTTTATTAATTAAAATCTTTTTCATTTTTATGTCGTTAAATAGAAAAATATCGATAATCTAAAATATAAAAAAATTGTAAAATGGAATAATTTTTAAAATTATAAAGTAGAGTAAATTTATGTCTTTTTAAAATTCTGTATCTTAATTTTCTTTAGAAAATATATTGATGTTTAGTTTTTAAATAAGATTTTTATGTTTTTGTAAATTTTATTTAATTTTTTAATTGTTTTTTCTGATTTTTATCTTTTTTATGAATATTATTTTTTATGAATATTATTTTTTATGAATATTATTTTTTATGAATATTATTTTTTATGAATATTATTTTTATGAATATTATTTTTTTACAATATTTATTTTCTACAATATTTATACCTTACGGTTTTTATTTAGTTCTAACATTAGTTGGTAGATGGCGTTATCATCATTTACCTAGTTTTTTTTTTATTTTTATTTTTGAGTGAGAGTTCAATCAGCCATTTTTCTTACAGATTTTATGTATGGTTGTGTTCATTGTGAGTTTTCTTATTTTTCTTTTACAATTCCTTTTAGTTTTATTCTATTATATAATAACTTGTTTCGTTTTCCGTCTCATGTTATAAATCTTATTAGATTTTCTTGGATTTCTCGACTTCTACATTTTCAAAATTTTATCTCTTCTACAACTACTTTTTGTGGAATCATATTATTTTTGGTTTGATTTCATTGCTTTTAAAAATTTCTCTTAATATATTAATGATTTTTAATATAGTTAATTAAAGTATTTTTTTATTTTTATTCATTTTTCTTTATTTGTAATGATTTATATTGTAATAAATTTATCATAAAAACAAAACTTAATTTTCTTTCTCTTGAGGTCTTCATAACTTCTCAAAATGAATTATCATTTAATACATTCAAAAGACTACTCATATTTTCATTCCTAATCGCTGCTATTTCAAGAGTTAATTCTCTGTTTGCTATTAATTTGTTTTGTACATCTGTTTTAGAGAACGGTATTATAAATTTCAATAAATGTTTTCATTTACTTAATACTTTTTCAACAGTTCTCAAATGCTTGTATTTATCTAACTTTGGTTCCAATAACGTTGAAAATGAATTTGCGAGAACTCATTTATTATTAAAAAAATTTTTTTAAAGAGACAGGTTAAAACATGGTCTCTCATTACAGCTTTATAAAAGAATATTGAATGCGAAATCTTTTAATTTCCGTTATTTTGAATGATTAATTTTACTGGAATGATTTCGACTCTTTTTTTCCCCTTAACTTCTTTTTCTTTTTATTTGTTTTCAAAAGAATTATGATTTATGAATAAAATATATTTCTACTGATTTTATGAACGCGTTTATTGAAACAGACACTATTTAAACTCAAACGAAAACAATAAATATTTAATTGATGTTTCAAAAACTTTAAATGTAATATGAATGAAGCATGAACATGAAAAGCAAAAGGAGATAATCATTCAAAGCACATATATAGGTCAAAATAATAGATTTTTGAGAACTGATTATAATGATACTTTCCTTAATATATAATAATTAAAAGAGTAAATTAAAACATAAATAATCATCAGAAAAGTTATGAATTAATAAAAGAAGCAAATTTTGCATTAAAAGTTTATAATTAATTATAATGTTTATTGAAAAAGTCGTGTAGAATATCTGAATCTCTGCACTTATTTTATAAAGAAATAAAAATGTAATATTATTTAAAATTCGTGTTTCATTAAAAAATAATATATCTATTACGAATGATTTATAAACCTTAAATGTAGATGTTTATTTTCTAAAACATAATTCTTTTAAATTAAGGTCAGAATAAAAAGAAACAATATCATTCAAAATAATATATCTAATTTTTATGTATCATAACTATGTTACTGTTAAAAATTATTTCAAATGAATTTTCAGTAAATGAAATTCTATTTTAAGTCGATATTGAAGAAAAAATCGTTTTAATACTAATCAACTTCAAAGCATAATACTACTTTTCCTTCATAAATTTCAGAAAAAGCAAATAATTTTAATTATATTTTATACAATATGTAAAGATTTTGATAATGATTCATTATGTTTGAATTACGCAATTAGAGATTAGAATAATGGATTGTTAGATTTAAGTGTGAAAAACGCTATGAACCAATTATAAGATCTCTTGTCAATAATATAATTTTACATAAAACAATAAAAGTTAACACAAGGTTCTTTCTTAAGATCTCAGACAGTTTATATTAATTGAATTTTTTACTTTAGATTTGATGTTATGTTTCTGTAATGTTAAGACAGCTTTTCTTTATAATGACAGTTTTTAATTTATTAACAAAACAAAACAAAAACTGACCATATGCATACATCCTCGGATTTTCCTACGACTTTGTAAAATACTTTATTTCTCTCGCCTAAAATTCTGATAATTTTCCTTTCACGCAGAACATTAATGAAATATCAATACACAAATATCATATTTTTCTACATGTACTAAATAACACATACTCATGAACTTTTTATGAAAGTATTTTTGACACATAGGTATACAAATTTTATTTAGTAAGTTTTATAAATTCTCAATACGTCATTTTTATATTAATTTGATTTTTCTTATTGTCTTTCTTTCTTCAGTAAAAGGCTTAATTTCCACAAGTCTAGCAACTTTTGAATGCCCGGTAAAATGCACATACACAAGAAGGTGTTTTATTTTAGTCATAGTTTTAATGACCTTAATTATAAAAAAAACTTCCTTGGCGTTTGGATGCTTGTCTTTTTAAAAATATTTAACGAGTTCGCAATGAATTACAAAAATATATAACTGAGCTCTCTGCAATAGTGATTTAAAAAGTTTATGCAAAGGGTGTGGGCTAATAATATTTTAGTAAATTCCCGATCCTAATAGTAGAATTTGTTGAGCTGTTCGATACAGAATTTTTGGACAGAAATGGATTTAGGCAGCAGTTTCCAGTGTTATGAAACGAAAAGAAACAAAACTTATGTACATATAAAACTAGGTTGAAAACAATACCTTACACCCAAAAGAAAACGAAAAAAATCATATTCGTATGTTAGTACGCACACACAAAGAGATGAGATGTTTTAGCTTCAAAGGGAGAATTGAATATAATCTTTTATTTCTATCAGTAAAAAACGATATATTTTAATAATTTTCTTAAAATATCAATAACATTTGATAGAATTTTCATTTCCTAAAGTTGAAACCTTCGAAATTTAAAATAAAAATGTGTATTAATAATCTAGAAATTTATGTTGCTATTTATATAAGTCCTAGCGGGCATGCAAAAAAATGACTTCATTACGGACTTTTTTCTTTTATAGCTCACATGAACATTTAATATGGTCTTAGGAAATTGCATAATATTAAATATAGTCTCATATGAAGTATACCGATTGTCCCTATTATGCAACTGAATTTTAGATCTCTGATCTAGTCCCCAACTAGGATATAAACAGTGTTAAAATATATAAATTTACTACAGTAATCATTACTGTATGCGACCTGAAAACAATAATAAAACATATAAAGCATAGTTATCATAATAAAAGCTTCAAAATTTGAATTTTTATTGAAATTATGTACATAAATGCTACAAAATATGTTAACAGTTCCAAAATCAAAATTATGCATATTAATTTCATTTTTATGATATATAAATATTATTTTCAGTAACTTTTTGAGATACTTATATTTCTTCATAATTACTTCACAATCTCCAAAGTAATTTTTTTTCTACTGTAATCAACATGGATCTTAAATGAATGAAGTATATGTCGTTTTGTTTTGTCTTTTTTAAAAATATTTTTATTTGTACTAAAAAAATTATAATGGGCTATTCATCACTTTTGTAAAAATGGTTTCAAACAGGATTGGATGATAATTAAATTATAATCTTCATGTATTACATAATTAAATATAATAAATGATCTATTGAAACACAAAGAAATCGCATTCAGTTTATCATAATATATTTATATATCATTACAAGTTTTGAAATGATATGAAATAAAGTTTTTAATAAACAAACGAATTTTAAAAAAAAAAATTAAGCAAATGTTTGTTTCATGATTTTAAAAATTTAAAATAAGCAAAAAATTAAATAAGTATTTAATTTAAAATGTCTAAACTCATAAATATGTTGCAGGAATCCAATTTAGTATTGTAGGGAATATAATTGATTCAAATTGGGAATCAATAAATAGTGTCAGATGAACAAATATGGACAGCAATGAGTAAAGCTCTATTACTCATATTTAGAATCAATAAAATATTGTCACATAAAATTCAATCGTCATTACTAGTGCCTTTGTTTTTGGGTCTAAAGAGATAAACAGCAATAATCTAATTTTTATGATAATTCTACTTTGTCCGTTGTCTGCTAGAAACGTGAGACGGCTCTTAAAAGCTGTTTAAGAGTGCATAGGAATCAATTCACGTCAGACACGAACGTTTATATAAATTGTGATTCAATGCAATTTGGAGGACAAGGTTGTAAGGTCAGTAAGGACAATTCCCTTAGTACATATTGAATTTATATTACTTTATTTTCTTGCATTCCATGCGTTTTTAACAATTTTAGTAAAAACAGAGCAAATGGTGTACCGCTTACTCCCATCATAAGAGAGTTTGTTATAGCTATATTATGCCCAGTTATTCAGTGAAATAAGTTGATTTTTATGGTAATTTCTCTAAAATTTCAAGCAGTCTAGACACTGTTCAATTCTACTGTCTGATAATGTTGTTCTTTTCATAAGTCATAGTGTGATATTCGTTTTAGTTTTTGACTCTGAAAGTATTTTCATATGATTTGACCAAATTTTATCAACAAGAAACAAAATTATACTTGAAAAAAAGAAGTAAGCACTTTGTTCTAATTTAAAATTAATAATGAAATATGCTGTCATACTATTTTCAATCAATCAGGCAGTTTCAGAAGTGTTATATTAAGATGTCTTAATTATGTCCTAAGATGTTATATTAAAATGTTTACTAAAATCTCTAAAAATAAACGTGAAAATTTTATTTTTGCTCAACAGCTATAAATATATGAAATTTAAATGATAAATGTAGTAAATTATTAAAGAAAAACCATACAAAATTAAGAAATTATTCTAAATTAATAGCATACAAAATATTATAAAGAAAAAAGCAAAAGTTTACCGTAATGCACATTATATTTAATAATTTTAATAAAAACCTATATAAATCAAACAATTAAACGTTATTTAAAGACAAATTACACAAAACATAACATATCTCAAGAGAAAAGAAAAGGAATAGTAAAAAATAAATTTGGAGACTATGTAATATAAATACTGTCAATTCTTTGAAGTAGAAAAAGTGTATTTAAACCAGTTTTATGGATGCAACCATCACAATTCAGTAATTACACTATCAGTAAAGGTACAGACCAAGGATAATCAACAGTTCACATAACAAATTTTTCAAATTAAAAACAGAAAAATGTGTACAAATACATTAAAACCAAAGTATATATGAGCCGCTCAGAAGCCAATGCGGTTAAGTCCAAAACACAAAAATTGAGAAAATTAATGTTTTTTGATACATTAGTTTTTAAAATTCTTGGTTTATTAATTTAATTAGAAAAGTGTATAAAGTCTTTTTTCGAGGTGTAAACTCTGCAAAAAAAACAAGATATGTACGGGATGTGTAAATAAAAACGTAAGTATTTATTGAAATAATGACAGCATCTTAAAAATTTTAGGACTTATACCTTTTGGCAGCTGAAAAAGATAAGAAATTTATGTAAAAATAATAAAATAACATTTATTGTCATAAGTTTTATGTTATGTTATTATGAAAGAAGAAGAAGAATTTAATTTTTATTTCAAAGTTTATGTAAAAAAATATTGATAAAAGGTGGATTTATTCACAATGGCTTCTGAAATTATTATACAATATATTCAGAAGCTATTAAAAAAAGGGCTGTCTAACCTAGAAAAAAGTAACCAACGAGTAAATCCTTTAATAACTAAGAAGATTATTATTTATTTCATCAAAATTTCCAAAAATCAGAAAGTATCAAAAAATGGACTTAACCGCATTGGCTTCTGAGCGGCTCATATATAAATAACCATTAATCATAAGCGTTACACACACATACACATACACACATATATATATATATATATATATACTGAAAATTTATGAAAGAATAATTTAAAATATTTAAAAAGACAAAAATCCAAAAAGAAATGTAACAATGAAAGAAAAATAAATGAAAATATGGAATATATATATATATATATATATATATATATATATATATATATATATATATATATATATATATATGTATGTATGTATACACAAGCATGCAAAACTTGAGCAACAAATGTATTTTTCAACATAAAATCATGAAATTGTTCGAAAGAGCTTTTTGCGACCAGTACAGGGAAAAGGCAGCTCAGTAGAAAGATGATGCTTACGCAAATATCAGCAGTATGACATTAGAAGGAACGTAATAACACCTAAACTTTTGGAATACGTGCGCTCAATTCCAAGACAACTTAAAAATAAAAAGGAAGGATATATTTACAAATATTCACTGAAAACGAATGTGTAATCGGACGTTCATAATGGCTACTAAAAACCATCGGGGGCCCATCACACGTGGTAGAATGATCGGCCAGCTTGAAGACGGACGTAGTTTGAAAGTTTTGCGCAAGAGTTTGGAATTGACTAAAAGGAAGTTTCAAGATCTTGAAAATTCTTCCAAGTGACAGGTACAGCTGTAGGAAAGGTTAGAGGTGATCGACCGATGGGAAAAACGACAATTGTTGACCGGTATGTCATTCTGAAGGAGAAAAAAACGCAATAAAACACCAGACAATATTGTTCAGCAACTGTGTAAGGCAACCGGTATAACAGTTATGTATCACAGTTTACAATGGTCAGAAGTCTATATAAAGGTGGTATTTTTACCAATCGTACTAAACGCTGCATATCATTAACAGCAGTCTATCAGCAACACCATTTACAGTGGCTTCAAGAGTACAAAGATTAGACATCTCATCAATGGAGTCATGGTGTGTTTACTGATGTGAGTCGCTTCAATTTGATCAACAATTCTCAGTTAAGGGATCCGGGGACGCAGTTTCATCCCTCCAAATATCAAGGAAAGAGACCATTGGTGTGCTTCTAGAGTACTTGTGAGGGAGGCATTATGTTTGGAGACAGACGGAGCTCCATATTTTCGACAGCCACTCACTTACCAGAGATCATTACTGCAATGAAAAATCCACCCACACTTGCGTCTGTTCCGAGGTCCAGACTATATATATAATGTGTGTGTGTAATGATTTCACTTAAAAATAATTAATTATTTCTTAAGAAATGTTTCACATTCTATAACTCACAGTAAATAGTTCATTCTTATTTTCTGATACGATTTCAATTTATCCTTAAATTTATGCAATCACGTGCTCGTAAAATCTGCCAAATCAGTTTTTCCTCAGAATCGCAGACCAGTAGGGATAATCCCTACTAGACTGTGTGTCTCCAGCAAAGTCCCTGAAAAATCGCTTCATCCAAAACTACATGATTATCACATGATCTAAAGAAAATACCTGTGTATAAATTCGAAGCAAGGCAAAATTCTTCTTCCGCTGCAGCAAGACTGCGAAACCACATTTTTAGTATCTCTGGCATTCTCATTTTTCACTATGTAATCCTCTCAGTGTTGTGTATTGCCTCTTTCTCTTCAAAAGGAATAAAGAGATTTTATTCAGAAATGATGTGTTTATTACAACCTTTCTTTTTATGTCGTCCATTGAATTGTGTTGTATAAATAGATCACACACACAGATACACACACATGTATATATATAGTAATAATTGCTTTCTAGTTTTCTCATAGTAGATTCATGCTACCGAATGAAAATTGTAAGGAGAGCTTTCAATTCAATCATGTAGCTTTCTTTTCTTACATGGAAATTATAATTCTAAAATTGCAAATATTTTCATTGATATAACTCTATTGTCACTTCAGTATTAATTTTTTTTTTTCAAAAAATTTGTCAGTATAACTTAAGAAGTAGCTTATAAATTACCGTATTTTGAATAAAAAATAACTGCTTTTTAATGCCTTTTTATTGGCACGATAAAAGCAATAAGTAAATTTCTTTATAAATTGACGCATAAATATCGATTTAATAAAATTTGTAAGTATATTTTTAACCAAAAAAATTATCATATCTGATGAAATTAAATATATATATATATATATATATATATATATATCAGGATGTTAGAAATAAAATTACTTTAAAAGATTTCTATCATAAATTAAATTTGTAATCAATCTTGAATTATTCATTTAAAAGTTATTTAAAAGAATTATGTATGATATTCAATTTTAGAAAGTCCGACAACTTTTTTTTAGTTTTTAATGAACGAGTAAAATTATCTTGAAAACATGGAAATATACATTATCTACCTGAAGCAATTGAATATAAAAAGAAATTAATCGTGGAGAAGCTAGCTCTATAATTTTATTATCTTTAAATATAATTTTTCAGAATATGCACAGATCCAAAAAATAGTTTCATGTCAAGAGTGCTTGCATCATTCATTTTAGATTAGTTTTTCAGTACATGAAAAATATTAATAAATCTAAACAGTAAGTGTTGGATGCTTGTACGATTTTGAGTCTTACTATATAATTATTCTGTTTTGAAAAGTAAATATTATACTAAATTATTATATCTTGTACTAAATTTTTTATTGCTGTTTTCGACTAATGTTAATGAATCCGATCGAAACTCGGAACAAATTTCCAGACGGAAAATTGCGTTCTTAATCTGTCTGACAGTTTATGTTGTTGTAATATGTACATCTGTTTACAATCCCGTGTTCTTAAAATTTAGGAACATTCTGAAAATGCGCCAGTTTTCAGTAGAACACGTAAGTTTCAAAGCCCATTTAGCATTACTATATAGGAGACGAAATATGATACACATTTTACACAAGAGAAAAGAGATTGATTCTAATAGACATACAAGTACTGTTATAAAATATAATGCTCTCTAAAATGTAGCAAAGTCAGAATATTAAATTAACATTTTATTATAGAAATAGTTGTTCCAATTTCGGGTCTTATTCTTCAATATTATGCGAGAGAAGACAGCCTTAATATACAAATTTCAATGCGAAAGTTGTTAAATATTACATGATGTGAATCCTGCTATATTTCATTTCTTTTCTAATGCAATTGTTCTTAATGCATATTCTGCGAATTATCATTCTGATGCAAGTTTAAATTTTTTTTGAAATTGATCGTATAATTAGCTATCCAATTCTTCATTTTCACAACCAAATGTATTTATTTGTAGTAAAAATAACATTAATTTACAATGACATTAATTTTCAGCGTTCCTTCGTTTGAATAAATTCATTTCAAGCATTTTTCCCCCAGTTAACGAATTATTAATTCATCACTTGTAAAGAAATTTCTTAAATTGATGCGATAATTTAGGAAATATGCAGCACTGACTACAAAAAATAATAAGAATAAATCAAATTAAATATCGATTCGCTTATATGCTCTCAAAATTGTGAAAGCTTGAGTAAAAAATAAAATACATTTTTAGGCTTCCCTCAAAGAATTTATAAGATGAATTGATAAATTTAAGTAGTATTTTTTTTTTTACTACGAGAACATATTCTAAATTTTTCTACATATCATTCAAAATAACATATGCTACTTTCATTCCATATCTAAGAAAGGATCAATTCTAAAAAACATGGTTTTACTACCAGCTTTCAGTTGCTCTGATTTAAAATGTCCTCAGAACTGATAAAACTACTGCAGGCTTGGCTTCCACATTTTAAAAAGTCTAGATCAAAATAAAAGGATATGTTCCTTATCATTTTCTGATGAGTCAGCAACTCCAAAAATTGCTGTGTTGCCTCTTTAGTTTCTTCTGCCGGTCGTATGGGACATTTTCCCATCGACTTAAACCACAAAATAAGATATTTCGGAAGATAAGAAGGGAGATCTATTTCTTTGCTTCTGAATTCGGAAGCATTTTAAGTTCACCAAAGATAACGACTGGTCCTCAAGGACCTCTAGACGAGTATTGCGCTAAAGCGAAGACCTGCAATCCACATAGTTTGGAATCTTTATAGGTACTTTATTTTTGGAACTTACGTCAAACTGCGAAAATAAAATGTGTAAAAATGTCTAAAATTGGACATATTTATTTCAACGATGCATTTCGTGCACATGATTAGTCTGCTATATGTTTTGATTTATTATATAAAGTAAGGAGCACTTTTATGATTTCACTTCAACATATATCATCATTAATTAAATTCTTTTCGTAATAAGTAATTACTTAAAGAGAAAATCTGTCCTAATGTACTTACGAAAATGAAATTAAAAGTATGCTTTATCGTGATAAACGTCTAATTGTAATTGTAGTAATAATAATAGAGAAATACGAATTATTGCTGAAAAATCAAACTAGCTATCGTTCTAAAAAATATGGTGGGAGCTATTCATGAATTTCAGATTTGCAAGAGTTGCTTCTCTAGATATGTATATTTATGACTCAAGGTCTAAGTAATAGAATGTTCGTATTTAAATTCGTTTTTCTTTATTTTCTCAGTGTATTCGACGAAATCTCTCATGTTTTCAATATCTGGATGAATAAGGAGATGTTCATACTCTTTGCTTTTATTTATCGGAAAATTTGTAAAGAGAAAATTTATTCCACTAAATATTATTTTTCAGTAAGAAAAATATATTACGACTGAAACCAAATTTTTTGAAAAATTGTAATAATAGTGTGTATGAGAAGTATGCACGTATTGTACATAAATTTATATGATGTTACTTTAAATTGTAGCAAATTACATTTTAAAGATGATAATTTAATTATGTTAAATTTTATATTTTTTATTTATTTTAAAGTTAGTATTAGTATTATTTTTAAACTTATGACTCAATTATTTTAAAAAATTAATTTACTGAATTTATATAAATAGTTTAAATATTTTAAAATGAACTCAGAAATAAAAAAAAACTTAAATTTAAATTTTAGAAGTTAAAGGGACAAAAACTTAATATATTGAAAACCTCTGTAAGATTCCAAACCTTTTTCGATCTGAAAAATTTAAATTAATACTTTAGCTTTTTATCGTAAATATTTTCATTCCCAAATCATTTTTATAGGTAAATTAATCTTATGGTCACTCTTATAAAAAGGTTCTTTTACTCAAAATTATTTGTTTAAATTATTCGAAAACTAAAAACGAGTTATAATAAAAATGGCTAAAATTAAATCATAGAATAGTATCTTTCTTAAGGAACATATTACACACATACAGAAACGTAGAGGAATTTATGATGTAATTATATATCATTATTATGTCGATAATCTAATAAACAATTAGAAAATATTAAAATATGTCTTTTTAACGCATCTTTTTAACAAATTCTGAAATAAAGTATGAATTTTAGGTTCAAATTGAATATGTCCAGAGGTTAACTTTAAGAGAGAGTTTAACTTTAACAGAGGTTTAGCTTACGTTTTTGTTAACTCTAGGAAATAAGATGAAATTTTTTTTGTTGGAAATTTTATTTTTTAACATCAAAAACGTGGAATGATAGTTACCACATTTGAATATTGCTGTTTACCATGAAATTTAAAAAAAGGGAAAAGGTTAAGGTTCTCTAAAAATAAATTTTGGAATGACAGAATGGAAATCTGCGTAGAACTGGATCAATACTTCAACTCCTCATCCTTCGATTTTAAAATATACATTTGAGTTTGCAATTTGTATCACATACACAGTTAATTAAACTAAAATGTTGATACATAATTTCTCTACTCCAGTGTTTAGTTTAAATATTGATTCTCATTGAGAGAATATTCAACCTCAAACTTTCAATTGAATATTTGAGAAATGCTCGATTTGTAATGGGAAGTAATTTGTTTGTAAGAAGACAGAATCTTTACAAACGACCACTGAGGGAAATATTGTTAGAAAAAAATTCTATAATCAACTAAAATTTCAAAAAAAATGTACCATAGCCACTCCTAAATAAAAAAAAAGATCTTTTTTGTGAGGTGAAAGGTTTACCTAAGATAGGCATCATATGACATACATATTTCAAAGGGAAAAAATTCAATTACATTAATGGATATTTTCTAATAGTTAATCTGAAATATAAATTGGCCAAAGTTTAAAAAAATGGGGAATTGTTCTCAATAATGTATATTCATACGAAAATTGGTAGTTCAGTTCTATTATTAAATATAAAGAAACACTTAACAGAACCAATTCACAATGTTATTTTGTGAAACTGTCTTTCATTGCCAATTCGTTAGCTTTCGAATATCATTTAATGTATCATTTCTTTCTGTTCAAATCTTAAAAATGATATAATTCATAATTTTTTCTAATTATTTTTGATGCATAAAAATAAATTAATCTTTCGTCTTGAAAATATATCCAAAATTGTACCTCTTTTCGCATGTAGCAGATTATGCGTTAAAAACTTTAAGTGATCCTAAAATAGAATTATGTGCACCAAAAAAATAATATTAATCCTGAATTTGGCAATTCTCAACGTGGAAATAAAATTTCTTAGTTTAAGCAATTTTGAAATGTAATTTATGAAGATATTTCTAAACCGTGTTTTCATAAAACTGCTAATTTGGATAAACTATTCTACGAATATTTTTACTTCTAAGAATTTACAATGAAAGCAAGCTAGATTCTACTGTTGCAAAAGTTTTCTAAATTTATCTTGATGTTCCGTATTGAATAATAATATTCTCAGTTTGTTGCTTATATTAAACATACAGCAGTGATAATCGCTGTATTATCTCTTATTATAATTCTGTTTTATCAAAATACGTGGCAATATAATAAAACATACTAGTTAAATCTTTAAGTTAAAATTTAGTGTTTCTAATGATTTTTAATAACAGGAACAAAATTCTCAGAACAATTCAAAGAGAAAAATAATTCATTATTTATAAGAAATTCTAACTTCTTAATTGTACAGAAAACAACATGCTTTAATGTGTTACTAATTATTTTTAAATGTTGCTCGTTATTTGTATGTAAAAAGTACATTTAATGCATTTTTCTTTATTTCAATGTCAAACTATTACATTTTAAAAAAGTGCTAAGACAAACAGGTATGTAAGTTACAATCACAATTTTTTTAATATGGGAGTATTTTTCTATCTTTAAATGTTCTGGTCTTTACCAATAATAAATAAAGTTTATGTAGCATTTTCTTTTATAAAAGTTATCAGCAAAACTGAAAAATATGACTTTCACATTCGAAGGATTTTCTTATTTCGTTTTAGATTAAAAGAAATAAAATGTGAAGTTTTTGGGCATAAATATTACAAGGTAAACAAAAATAAAACTTGTAAGTTTTAAAATCATTTTTTATGAATTACACACACACACACACACACACACACACACATATATATATATATATATATATATATATATATATATATATATATATAAGAGGGGTTAAACTAGTTAAATGGTACCAACCTTCCCCCTTTGTGACTTGGTAGGCTGAATTGAGAAATCCAAATTACAAAAGAGTTAAATGATTAAAAGATGCAAAAAAGTTCAGCAATAAAATCTACAAAAATAAAATCTAAAATTCTAAAAATTATTAACAAATCAAAATATAAAAATTACTTACAAAAATTCAAAGAAATGAAGATTCAAATATGTGAGTAGTAAGACGGAATATTCTTTAAGCTTCAAGATGTATATCACATACTCAAAATGAAAAAAAATATAACACGTCATCTCCATATAAATTGAAAAAAGATTTAAATCATTGTTTGATTGGCAATAAAATGTAAAAGGATGCAAACAATTGGTTGGTAATAAGTTGTATGGTAAAGGAGTATAATGGTCCAGAGAGTGAGTAAAAATGTAAGCTGTGTAAATGTAAATAAATAAATAAATTCTTCACGGCTAGACTACTAACAAGCCGACTTTGTGAACCTATTGTTGTGTGGTGGATTTGAAAATGGATCACGATTCGCAAAGATGTTTAATGTATTTGTGATGTATATAAGTATTTAAGAAATTTATTGGATAATCATGATCTAAACAGTTGCTGAAGAATTTTTTAATATTATTAAACTTGTCTATTTTAAGTGAGATTAATTTGGTATTACGTAATAAAAAGTTTAATTAAATATTCCTATAAATAGATCTGTGTAGATTACTGTTCCAAAAAGGAATTTTGATTACACGGAATTCGAATCTTTCTCTTTTATCATAAATATTACTAATTAGTCTATTGTCAACAATTTGCAAATCAAGATCCAGAAATTCTACTGTATTTGAATTAAGATTAGTTTTTAATAATTTGAGATAATTAGGGTAAAGCGAAACATTTGGTTTTAATTCCTCAGTTTTACCTAAAATTATTAAATCATCTATGTAACGATAAAGAAAGTAAGAATCATTATCAATCTGTTGTAATTCATAAAAATGTAAATAAAAATTGGCCAGACAATTGCTAGCTGGACCTCCTTGAGGGAGACCCTGAATTTGCTTATAGAGACTTTGACCGAAAACTATAAAATTCTCTTGTAATACAAGTTTATTTATATATATATATCAAATTTTTGAAAAAGGAATAAGATGTTTATAAAATAAAGCGTACATAAATTTATAGAATTTTTTTCTGAATCATTCCATTTCAGGAATGTTTTATATTAGCAATGGATTTTGAAGAAAAACTTTGAAATGTTAATTTGGCCGAGTTTTTCAAAGATTATCCAGTAAAAATTAAATCTAGTGCAAAATCATCTATAAGAAGAACAAAGCCATTTCACCATTAAATTGTTATCTTATTACATTTTGTACATAATAAAGTAAATAAATCTTTCTTGCGTTTTTGAAATAAGACAGGGAAATCTAACACCCTGCTCTGAAAAAAAAAAAGGTTAACGTCATTAGTTTTATGTTCTACTAATGTATATATTTAAAGTGTTAAAAATCTTCCTTTAAATTACTTAAATTAATGTGTGGAAGGAAAAAATATTTTGGAATTTTAGTTGACCAATACGAAGTTTTTTTTTTTCCCCTTCAATATTTTAATTTAAAATTAAGGGGCAATCACTGTATTATCCAGATTCATAGTCTATTCTCGACTGGCTTAATAA
This sequence comes from Nephila pilipes, assembly GCA_019974015.1. Classification (NCBI taxonomy): domain Eukaryota; kingdom Metazoa; phylum Arthropoda; class Arachnida; order Araneae; family Nephilidae; genus Nephila; species Nephila pilipes. The sequence goes on along the minus strand of BMAW01017819.1, from coordinate 2,270 downwards.
CAAATTACCACAGGTTTAATAAGATAGATATGTATACATTGTTTTATCTTATTTCATGTTTTATTTGTTTAATTTCAAACTGGAATAACTAAGGATACTTGAGCTCTTATTTTAAAATTTTCTTATGAATTCTACATTATGAGTTGACTAATGAGAAAGATCGACATTGTAAACGAAAGAGGTTAATCAAAATTTTTAATGAATTCCATTTGATTTTATGTATCATTATTCACAGATAACATTTTATTCAAAAAATGTTAAAACTACATCGGAGCAAAATTTATAAAAACAAATATATGCCACATTTATACGTCAAAATAAAAATTTAACGTTAGTAGAAAAGACATTTAACACATGAATAAAAAGCATTGTCTAAATCAATATCTTGAAACAATAATTAGACTAACATTATTGTTCCGAAACTGAAATAAGATATTTTTTTTAATTTCTTCGTAATGTAATGATATTATTTTTTTACGTACTCTTTTTTTTCCTCCGCGACATTTATCATTTGTAAGAACCAAATATTCTTTGCTATTATACTAAAGTATCATTAAACATCTCGATTGTAGCCGTAGTAAATGCTATTAGAATATAGAATCGATCTTGTAATATTAGGGAAAGTAAAATATATGTTTTGCCCATTGCATCTTTACAGAATTCCTCAGTTTCCTGAGGCGATAAATAATATACAGCCTATACTAGTTCAATAACCTAAATGACGTTAATTTAAGGTTAATAATTCATCCGAGATAAGACCCAAAAAATCAATTTGAATACGTGATGGATGCTGTAGTACTCCCAACCTATGTGGGAAGTTCTAGAAAGAAGTTCAATTTTTGTTGGAATCTGCTCCTAAATTATGTCCAAATTATTCTTTCTACCACTTACCGTATCGATCGATTCGCAACAATTCATAATCGTTGATACGACATAATGACTGGAATGACCATTGAGAGTGATTTGGAGAAGAGTGAAGTATGTCCTTGTGGAAAAACGAATTTTATAGTCAAAGAAATAGAGCTGATTTAAATGATGTGCAAAAAGGAATCGACATTTTTTTCCAATTTAAGTGAAGTTCAGATCTTGTAAAATAAAAATAAGCGGCTAAAATATTTTTTCAGCCTAAATTTTGTATTCTGTAGTATTGAGATAAATGTGTAGGTTACACCACTTTTTATCTAAAGATAAAAAAAAAATTAATGGAGACCTTAAATAATGACTAAAGTTGATCATTTCGTGAATTGAACTGATAGGTTTTAATATGGAACTAAGAAGAATCGAGATAACTTGATGTCACGAACGCTTTATAAGAAAAGGATACGAATAATGGGCTGAGCTTTCAAGGTAACACATCTCAATTTATGTAACTGTTAATTGATTTTTAATTAAAATTAGAACTTTTCCCTCCTTATTTAAAAATTAATATGATGATGAAAATTTTTAAATTAAGTATATATTTATACTTAAATTTTCATGAAATTTCCTTTTTACGCATTTTGATTTGATCGTATAGCATAGCGATATAATACTAACATTTATAAATTGAAGTGAAGTGAATTTTCTTTACAAAAATGGTTTTTATACAGAATATAATACATGAACATATTAATATTTTGGCTCATGTAATAAGACGACAGCAATCAGCAAATAATACCTTATTGGCTATAAAAGTTTGAAATTCAAAAGTGTGCCGTTATAGTTTCATTCAAATTTAACATTGTATTTTTTACAAGGCTATTACATTAACTTATTTTTAATTAAATAAATATTTCATGTTCTTAAAAATATCGAAAAAAAGGAACTGGCGTTACACAAGATAATAGTATTGGAAAATACTGCATATTTTAAGACGTTTCCATAAGAACATTTGAGCAAAAAAAGAAGTTTTTATCCAACAAACCTTATATATTTTTAAATTTCTAATGCTCACTTCCATTTATTTCCAAAAATACTTTTACTACGTTCTTTTGGCAAAATAATTATTGATATTGATTTTAATATCTCCGAGAGACATGATGTATAATTATTATGGGGGGGGCATTTTATTTAAAATAAATTCATTCATTTGGCTCTCTTATCTATGCCAAATGTCTTCTTAAAGAAAACTTGTGTTATTTAAAGAATGTAATGAACAAGGATTTCTTAAGTTATTTTGTATTACGTTTAACTAAAAGCCGGAAGATTAAAAGTTATTACAAGATAATTCCTTTTTGCAGTTCCGAGTAATAGAGTTGACCATACAGAACTGAATATTTTCTCATTTGTCT
>BMAW01017814.1:36926-101780 GCA_019974015.1 Nephila pilipes | reverse complement strand
TGGGTATTATTAAATTAATAAGTAATGTAAGTGATGTTTATTTTGAATAAATGATTAAGTATTTTTAAATTATTAAAGAAATATTTTTAAATTAATATTAAAAAGATTATCCTGTTTGATTGTATCAAAATATTTAAGATATATATATGTATATATATTTTAATTTGCATTGCCGTAACAAATTATGGATAGCTCAATTGTCATTTGGATATTAACTTAAAATATACAATCTAATCACATTGCAAGCTCATGTGCATTAATTTACTTAGTCAAAAACAAATATATATATTATGCAGCTCATTTTAATTGTAAATTATGTGTTCTATATGGATCTGTGTATGATGCATCATTCTCTTTACTTTTTTCATTATTTTTATGACAATCAACATGCCTTCTATTGGAGGGTACTAATAATATGAGGTTAATCATAAACAATTATTATTAAGAATTAACAGATTTCCGGATAAAATTAATTCTGCATATTCCTTAAATATATAAGTATGTTGTAAATTACAGTTATATGTTGATATGTTTTGGTTTAAAGAAGCTGTACATTAAAAGTAAGTTGCAGTATTTTAATGTTTTGAATTTTTTCTCAAGGTATCAAAGTTTTAATTATTTCTATAAATGACGGTGATAGAAATTTAATTTTATTTATTCTGAAGGTGTCGCTATGTAGTCACGATCTACATTTCTCCTAGTGTTTCTAGATCTTTCAAAAGTCGTCATTGTAGAACCTCACAGATTGAATTCTCTATATTGTGCGTTACACCTATCTACAGATTCCTGAAACCAAACAAATCAAAATGGATAGCTGTAATTTATGCTGTTATGTATCTAAAGATCGATTAATATGCAGAATAAATTTTATTGTTGTCATTTTTTAGTCATTATTAAAATTTTGATATCTCAGCACATATATATAGGAATGAAAGCATTGTTCAAGTGTAAGGCTGAAACATAGAGCCTAATATTTTCAGAGTAATGATATGAGTTTTGTGAAATGTTTACATTTAAAGGACATCAAGAAAGTTTAAATATATATGTCCCATTAGAATAGGATAATTGAACTCGAATTTTAATTCTGTCTGAATATAACTTATGAATGCTAAAGTTTAGATGCTTAAAAAACTATGTAAACATATTATTGAAAATAATTTTTTTTCCTGAAATTTTAATGTAATGAATTTTCTAATTCTTTTAGGTGTTTTTCCATTTGTGTTTATTATTATAATGTATTTTATTCAAGCTATTTTTATGGTAATTTAAATTTTTTTTGAAATTTTGATTATCTTAAAAATTAATTTCTTGTTCAGGAATTTCGCTCAGGGCTTACTTCCAAAGTAGCTGTAAATGATGTATCCTTAAACATATATCAGGGACAGATTACTGCTCTGCTGGGTCACAATGGTGCTGGAAAAACGACAACTATTAATATTCTTACAGGTAGATTTTTTTAAAAAAAAATTTATGTGTGATAAGAGTTTAGGATAGTGTTTGAAGGCTTTCATCAATAGTTTATTTGCTTAAGAGTGTGAGATCTACAGTGGTATTCTTAATTTTTTAAAGTTCTATTAGTAGAATTTTTACAATTTCAGTAAAGACTGTATTATTTCACTTTATGCATAAAATTCTGTATTAATCAATAATTGAAATCCATTTTCATTATACTTATTTACAGAAGTGTAATATTTTGTAATTAGTTTCGAGGGATGTTTAAACTGAATAATTTTGTAAAAAATGTCACACCTTACTTTTTTTTAGCATCTAAAAATTCTTTTTTTTTTTCCATTAAATTTTTGTTAAATATAAAAATTTACAGTTATAGTTAGTGCATCTAGTTCTTGATGTCTTGATCAAACAGTAATTCAATTATACAGTTTCTGTTATTTTAATCGGATTGAATAATTGGGGTTTCTGGATGAACACTTTATTAACACTTAATTATATGAATGAGAAAAAATAAAGGTTCACTTAGATATAATTGCTCGCAGCATAATTAGTATTATTAAAGCACACAGTGTTACATGATGTTTCTCGGTGCTTATGCGTTCTTGTCTCTCATGAGTCTGTTAGGAGAAGTTGGTAAAGAACACAAACATTGATATTCTTGATGCTGCGTATAAAAAAAATATTTATCTATGTTAATAAATTGTTCTGGACTTCCAAGTGTGTAAAGTTATGACTTAGCTGTTTGTTACTCTTAGAACTTATATCTTTTGTTTCTGTAGGTCTCTATACTCCGACAAGTGGATCTGCTTCAATAAATGGTTTAGATATTTTGACTGACACAGTTAGAGCTCGTAGAGGTCTTGGTGTATGCCCACAGCATAATGTTTTGTATGATACACTTACAGTAGAAGAACATTTAAAAATTTATGCTGCGGTATGTTTTATTAAATATTTCATCTCTTTTACATGTCTGAATTGCCTAATATTTATTTGCTTGTTAATTGTTTTAGTAATTTAATTAATTTTATATTATCAGTTGCTTATCTTAAGTTTACTACTATATTTTTGAAATTATATTTAGGCATTAAAAAGGAATTCTATTTTATCAGAACATAAGCAGATTACTTAGTTATTTGTTTCTTACATGCTTATATAAAACACAAAAAAGTAAATATAATGGTATTGAATTAAAAAATATTTAGCTATTAAAGTACTATTTAAAAGTATTTCAATATTTTTCAAAGACATTTTTGTGTAAGATTGAAATAGGGTGTTATGTTTTTTAATCATAAGATATTTTGAACATAGAGATGAAAAATGCTTTTCTTATGGGGAAACAGCTCTTACTGGTTCATCTTATAGAAAGAACTGTTCTTTAACTTTTTTTTTTCAGACATACTTATATTCCATAGTAATAACTGCACAAATATATCATTTAAATATATAATCATGTATGTCTGCTACATTTTTAAAAAGATAAAAACTAAGAATAGTTTTTTTTTTTTTTTTGCTTTGTTTTGATAATTGATGATTAAAAGTTAATAAATTGAGTGGAAAACAATGTATTTGGAATTTTATATATATACTAGCTGATACCAGCCCAGTTCGCTGGGAAGACGATAATATTATAATTTGGAACCTATACGTAAAATATCAAGAAAACTTTCAATTTTTAAACGATAATGATAATCTAAATTTAAAAATTTAAGAAATTGATTGTTTGTTATAATGATTATCCACAAATTTCAAATATATGAGAAAAATAAAAAAAAAAATTAGTAAAAATTCACCCTATATATATAATATGGATAAAATTCATTCCACCGTAGGCAAATTTCACCTAGTATTGCTAAAGATGCAACCTTTTGCCAGAAGATTCATCATGTTCTTAACTTTCAAATGAAATACACTCGCAATGACATTGTGTCTATCATAACATTTTTGTCCCTGCCTCAAGACATTTTTTATTTCTAAACATTTAATATGGCAAGTGACTGCAATCCTAAAAAAAAGTCGTGAAAGTGGGGATGTCCAAAATATCTTATGTATGTCAAAGCGTCTTGAGTTTGTTCATGCATGTAGCAAGGTTCTCCAGTAAACAAAGATTGTCTTGCGTGTGCGCTACTCCATAAAAAGCTGTCATTTTAGTATTTTTCAAAACCCCGCTACATTTTGGAGCTAAATTACACCTTCACCAACTGTGGGAAACAAACTCATTGATTTCTATCGCTAAATATGCACATTTCCTATTTTCGACATGCACAAAATTTCATATAAAGAGCCCCTTCGCCAAAATCTTGCCAATCCTCCATCAGCACTTCAATATAAAATTAATTGGGTTTTTTTCCATTTCGCACGCGCAAATCTGACCAAGTAAACTTAATTGATGGCAATACACAGTATACATATAAAAATATATTAAGTTTGGCGTCGGTCATATAATTTTTGACGATAAAGTCGCCAAAAATCACATAATCGATGGATAAGAGTGGATTAACGGATGAAAATTACTTTTTGGATAAGACTTCCGTAAAATCCGTTCTTAGTGAGCGTTTACTTCGCAAAATGAGTAACAATGCCAAATTTCAAGTCAATCAGTTGTATAGTCTTGGAGATCTCCTGATGAGTCAGTCAGTGGTATTTCGCTTATATATATATATAGATGGTGCTAGATTTTCATAAACCTACCCTAAGTTTTAAAAGCAACCATTTTTTTTAAAGCACATTTTTCAATTGTCTAGGTCATTGCCTTTTATTATTTTAATGCATTTAAAAATCAGACAATTGGTTATTGAATTATGATTTATAGAAAGCTTTTCCATTCCAATAGTTCATTAATAGTTATATTTATATAGATATGAATGTTTTTATATAATCTAAAACTAACATTGTATTTATTTATCCATACTTGTGATCCATTAATATGAAGTACATAGCTGAAGTACCCTTTCTTTGCATAAGTGAATTTAAAGGCTCTACAGTCCAACAACCAAGAACAAAATATTTTCAATGAAAGCTTACATCCAACGTAATGCAAGCCAACATATCCAAAAATTTATTAAATTTACAGTTTTATTTTGTAGTGCAAACCATACATGATCAATAAATTGTTTTAAATTGTATATAAATATCTACAAAATATTATTTTATAGAAGAATTTAGTTCCATTAACGATAAGTTGTGAAGAAATATATTTGTGTTTCCATTGCTTGTTATGAAGGATCTGGAGCAACAGAGGCTGTTATTTTTTTTTAACATTATACTTGTAGTTTAATAATCTCCAAAATATTTTCATCTTCTGCCAGAAAAGGAAAAAAAAAACTGTACTAAACATTTTTCCATTTATGACTTTTGTCAATAAGTGATATTATGCTTTAGATTTAGTTTGAGACTAATCAGCGGATTGATTCTATGAAACCAGTGACGACTCATGGTCTTTTGGGATCCTAAGACTTAACTGAATTTCGGGGGCCTTGGCCCTATGAGGAGCTATCTAAATTCTAAGATAATTTGCATAGTAAACAAGTAGAGGGGGGTATAATTTGCTTAGTAAAAATGCTGCTACTTTGCATAAAGTTTAACAAAGCTAGTATCTTATTTAAAGAACTGTTAAAAAATTCTATTTTGATCATTATTAGGCTACTTGAATTGTGGATATAAATCAATATCATTTCTATTTTTTGAAAAAATAGATGGCTGGTTTAAGCAAAACTCTATTAATTCATAAGTAATTTTAGCCAAAATCCTACTCTTTGCGATAATTTACTCTTATATCAATAATATCTGTAATTTCAGACAATTTTTCCATCTCTTCCTTATCTCTGTTTTGGACAAGACATTTGACTTGGCATACAGTATCTCTGCTGTTCTCAGTATGCTCTTCAAATACTTCTACACTGTAGGGTTACATTTACCTCTTCCAAACCGTGGCCGTGGTAGCCTAGTGGTCATGGTTTCGGATTCGTGGTCGGCAATTTTCGTTCAGTCGCGGATTCGATCCTTGGCCGCCAAACACCCACCGGGCCTAGCCGGGGCTGATGCACGTTAAATTTGTTGGGGTCCAAAGTCCTCCCATTGGTGTGGTGTGGATTTTGGGAGAGGGGTTGGCAGCTCAGGTGTCATCCTCGTCACTTGTTCGTCAAAATTACGAGGTCCATGGGCAATAGCCCTCGTGTTGCTTCTAATGTGACATAAATAAAAACTAAACTAAACCTCTTCCAAACCTATCATTTCCTTGTATGATTCACAAGAAAGCTTTGAATTTGAACTTTGAAAAAAGGTTAATTTTTGATAGTTCCTTTGCTCTGTGTCCTTTTATTTTTCGTTTTTGACTACCACTTAAATATTTCCTTCTGGGCATTTTTGTGCTTGTTTTTAGTTATATAATATTATATTTATAAACTCTAAAGTACTATTTTAAAGGCCTATAAAAGATAAAAAATAACTTTAATGGCTTAAATTCCCAAACAATGTACATTGCTTTTATATTTTTCTACTGTGGATTCAGAAAGCGGAGAAATTCTAAAAAATTGATACAGGAGTTTTTTAAAAAAAACTTGGACCCGTTGATTTTTATATTGTGTTAAAAGTTTTTTTTAAGGGAGACTGAAATACAAAGGGCATCTGAAGGAGTAATTATGTCATAATTTTTTTTTATGTAAACACCATTTTTATTGCAGAATTAGAAAAGGGTATATTTTTCACTTGCGACAAGGTAAATAGGACTATGGATGGTGATTACATAAAGAAATTTTGAAGAAAAATTAATGTAAAAATTTAAAAAATTATTTTTAATTATGCATTTTTATTTGTAATATTTTTGTTTTGTAGATATAGCAGATTCACAGAATTCATTTGTGAATTAAAAAATAAAAGTTGATGGGTTGAAGTGTTTTTTTTCCAAAATTTCACGTTTTCATTGAGTTTTCCTACTCTTTTATGATTAGATGCACTGTACTGTATGAGTATTTATATTTAGCTAGTTATCATTATGATTCGTTAATGTAATATCATCTGCAGTTCCAATTGATAAAAATGTTTGCTTACTCATCTGAATAAAGGTGAAACAGTGAAATATGTAACTTTTTTGAACCATCTTATTCAAAGCTTGAAAATAACTAATTAAATAAAAATCTTTAGGAATAACAAGCCTCTTGAAACTGGTGATATCTATTTAGTTGTATTTTGTATTCTATGTAAGCTTATTAGCTGATATTTTTCTAAACAATTTGTTTAGAAAGATAACAGCATTGTCTACCCACTTAAATATCAGTGGTTGGATCCTATTATTGTTACCTGATTATTTGAATTTATATGAGGATATAAAGTAACCAAGTTGACAATGTCAGTTTCTTTCTTTCTTTTTTTTTTTTTTATTGCAACCAGGCTGGAATTCCTACAGAATGTACAGTAATGAACAGGATTAGTTTTTAATAATGCTTTTGTTAGTTTTAATTAGATTATTTTATTAGTTGCATTGTTGATATCTGGTCAATTTTTACGTTAAAATTTTTTGTTTGCTGAATTTATGCACTATTTTGTAAAATAAATATAGTTGATTGTTCTAGTAAGAATGAAAGAAAATTAAACATGGATGAGCCTTAGTTTGATCCAGGTTCCCTTTCTCTTTGGGACCCTAAGCTTCAGTTTACTCAGCCTAATAGAAGATCCACCCTTGCATGAAACATGTATTTTATGTAGGTTTATAAAATATGCTTCTGGTTGTTTACAGTTGCAAGTACTGCTGTACTTTGATTAAGGCTTTTGAAGAGTCAGAAATGATAAAGTATTACAACATTAAAATTTCCTGTAAATTAAATTTCTGCATGATTTCTGATGTGTGGATGCTACCTAAAATTTCAAAATATTTGCTGGAATGAAAATTATTCGTTTTTTCATTATGTTTAGATATATGTCCTAAGTAAAATTAACTAATTACTATATTGCATGAAAATCTTGCTAGCTAATCTGTAAAAAAAAATCCAGGTGACTTAATAAAGTAATTTTGAAGCATAGGTAAAATTTAATAACTATTACACATATAATTAGTATTTCTTAAAAATTCTCTTAGATCATCTAATGCTTGGCAAATAGTTAGTGCTTTTAACATAAAACTAGAATTGCTGTGATTTGTAATATAATGAAGCAGACATTTTTTGTAACACCTGCAATATATATATGTTGGATTTATCTACAACTACAATAAAAATGTCTTAAAAATTGTGGTAAACTGTTTAATTAAATAATCCTCTTATAGTGGAGTAATTGGTAAATTCTCATCTTTGAAATTGAATTCATTTGGGAAAATTATACTGCCCATTTAGAGCAAAGATATAAGCATTTGTTACCCTTGCAAACTATTAGTTCTGCTAGTAAAAAGGTTTGATTTTATCTCTAAAACTTTCCATGAACACATACGTTTGTTCTTGCTGTAATTTCATGAGTTTTAATTTCAAGTTGAATTAACAGTACTGTTTGATGAAAGGTAAATGGAATGCACAAACCATGTAACCAAAACTAAAATTCTAAAATTAGACCATGATGTCATGTGATGTAAATCCACCAGACTTATCACAATGGAGACAATATCTTGATTATCTTGTATTTTAACATTGAATTTTAAAAAAATCAATAGAAAATTTCGAAAAACATTCTTCACAGTGCACACCATCAGCAGGACCATTCCATATTTGTGCCAATCACATACATACATACTCTTCCTTTTATTAATTATAGATTTTGCCTCGAACAAAAACCCATATGGTTGTTATTTTTTAAATAATTGTTTCTTTAGTCTGTTATTTTTCAAAAAATTTATTGCATTTAAAAAACTCATTAAAATAAACGTCTTATGCGTAAAAAAAAAAAAATCTCACATCTCACCCTTCCAAACATCAGCAATGTACTTAAAAATGGTGTAGATTTGATTAACAGATAAACGTTACAATTTAAATATGTAAGATAATAATTGAATGCTCTTTTTTAGCAAAGTTTTGTTATGAATTTGAATATTTTATCTGGCAATAAGGAGGTCATAAACACGAAACTTAAAAGGCTCAAAGTGTAAATATAAAAAGTAAATGGTTACAGCACTTTTGCATGAACTACATTCAATTTCAAATATAATGTTGAATACACAGAAATCCTCCAATACACCAGTATCAAAGCAAAGTAGAATAAGTGAATATTTAAAACAACATTGAGAACAGGTAATTTGGTAGCTGTGAACATGGATATCTTATATAAATTAGTTAACCACAGGTTGGGGATTATCATGATTGAAAGCAATTAGTTACTATTTTAAATAAAGAAGGTATAATAGCAAGATGTCTGACATTTTGGATTATAAGTAGAATGGGTAAAAGACATTTCAGATTCAAGTAGAAACAAAATCTATTTATTCAATCCACAACTGCTATTTGTAAGTTAATATTGAAAAAATTGTGATGTTTTAAGATTCTGATGAAAAAAATTACATTTAAAATGTATCACTCAATGAACTGACTCTATTCATTTTTTCCCCTTCAAATTTAGATGAAAGGAGTTCTATGGAGAAATCTAAATGAAGAAGTGACTCAGGTTCTAAATATTGTGAAATTAGCTGAGAAAAGAACAGAGTTGATTAAGAATTTGTCTGGTGGAATGAAAAGAAAACTAAGTCTTGGAATTGCAATCGTTGGGGGCTCAAAAGTAAACTTTATTCTTTTATGTTGAGTTATTGTAATTTTTCTAAAAAATGTTATACATTTTCCTAATTGAGGCGTTCAATAATGTACATACCTTTATTTATTCAGAATGTTCATGTTATTTGTTTAAATTCTTTTCTCCATCACAGTTTTGTTTTCAAATTTTTTTTCGTAGACTCATGTTCGTTAACACTTGTTTCTGAGATTCATTTGAAATTCAATTTTGTATTCTTTATTTTTAAAGCTGATAATTTTTTCGTTATTGAAATCTGTATGTATTTTGTTAATGGTTGAATGATTTGTGCAGGTACTGTTCTTAGATGAACCGACTTCTGGCATGGATGTGGAGGCTAGAAGAAGTGTGTGGGATGCACTGCTTGAAATAAGGCACAATCGCACAATAATTTTGACTACTCATTACATGGAGGAAGCTGACATTTTGGGAGATCGCATAGCCATTATGGCAGAAGGAGAAATTCAGTGTTGTGGTTCTCCCATGTTTCTGAAACAAAAATTTGGTGAGAATTCTTAATGTGCATTCAAAAAGAGAAAAGCATACAAATTGATATATTTTATTATGCACAGAAAAGTTAAAAGGCAAAAGCTGTTTTACTCATATTTTCATATACATTCTTGTGGTCTTATTGATTGATACTTTTCATATTATGTTTAATTCTGTAATAAAGTTTGGAGAGATAATCAAAAATATAATATTGAAAGATTTCCCAAGTGATCTTTTTCTTTCCTGTGGAGTTTACTGTCTTTGGTAAACATGGGTGATGCATCTCTGAAATACTCTTGTTATCCTGCTCTATTTTCGATCCTCTTTGTCAACTAATTCCTTTTTTTACATTGTCAAATGTTTTTTTTTTCAGTCACAGTTTCACTTTTTTTTGACATAGCTTAGCCTTATTGACTTTTGTACCATCACTCTTACTCCCATCTTTCTTGCATCTAAATCATAATTATATGCGGTTTTTGCAATAGCTAGATTTGGTTCTAATCCTAACTTTTACTTGCTCACTCGAAGGATTTTCCAAGATTAGTTGATGATTTTGGTACCATTTGGGAATTGGAGGTGTGGAACCTGTAGTTCCTTGATCAGATGCTGCTTGTCGAGTTTTGTAAAATTTTAAACCTCAAAAATTTTCATAATTTTGCAAAAAATTCTGATTGAATACCAATTTTGAAAAATTGATATTCATTTTATTTAATATATTTTTGTTCTCCATTGAACAGAAGAATTCCTAATTTTCATTTACGATTAAAAAAAAATTAATTTGCATAATTTATCCTATATCATAATGTTTACTATAAACGTTTTTAATGTGTTGGATCTAAATTGAGACCTTTTTCTAGTGACATTGAAGTGAAAATGTTAAATTGTCTCGCATAAGTGATGCTTCCGAAAATTAAAAGAAACTTCCTAAATTGGTTATCATTTAAAGTTAATATGATCAAAGCAAAATGTTTTTATAAAATAATGTGAATATAATTAAGTTATGCACATTTTGTGCACTTCTCTTTAAAGGGCTGAACTGAAATATATGTAAAATAGCTTTATAAAGTTGTTGAAACTATAAGGACCTTATTTTGGATGTTAAATGTATTTTCAAAGGTAACATGAATTTTTAAGTCAAGAACTCTAAAGCAATTCTTTTTGTAATAATACAAAATAAAATATTTGATTTTACTATTATGGAAATTATTAGGAATTTTGTAAATTTAAATTTGAAATATATATATATATATATATATATATAATTGTAAATAAGCTTTATTTCTTGTAACAATTTGGTCAGAATTTTTTTAATGTTGAAAAAGAAGCATTTAACTCTGCAATATATGCATTTTACATAAAACTTTATTTGTATTATAATACAGTTTCAACTTTAATTGAAATCTTATATTTATATTTTGATGACAGAAAACAGTTAAGAATTCAAGCTTATTTAATTCAAATTATATTTAAGAAAAGGGTTAACTATTTTGTTACTTAATCTAGATTTTGTTAGGTAAAAATATATTGATTTGGTATTTGCTTTTAGAAATGCACATATAAAATAAAAATGTGCTTCTGTTTTATAAATCCAACCATGGAAACGAAATGCACTCTGAAAGGTGAACAACTTGCTTACGAAATTTTGAATATATCAGTAAATTCTGTAATTCAGTAATTTTGAGTAAATTTTGTCTTTGTCAAATTTTATCTAAATTTCGTTTTATCATCATCTTAGAGATTTTATTCAGAACAAAATTAATGAAAATTTTGAGTTTTTGATTGTATATTTGATATTGAATACTTGGAAAATGACCGATAAAAAGTCAATGAAATTACTTTTAAGTATGTTGGAATATTTTGAAGAATACCTTGAATGAATTAAAAATGTTAAAGAAAGCCCAGTTCAAAATGGAGAAAACAATTCTGTGTTATTTAATATGTTCCTATCAGTTCATGTTTTTCTTCCTTGGATTGTTACCTTAAAAGCACTTAGCTTTTTTGGGCGTTGCTGATTATGGCATCAGGGTTCCAACCCACTATGTGGCCACTGTAGCCTAGTGGTCATGGTGTTGGATTCGTTGTCGACGGTTTTCGTCAATCGTGTGTTCATGTAATGGCTGCTAAAGACCCGCTGTGTAGCTAGAGTTGATGCAGGTTAAATCTGTCAAAGTCTTCCTGTTGGTGTGGAAGCTAGGAGAGGAGTGTGCCAGTTCAGGTGTCATCCTCATCACTTGACCGAGATTCAAAATTACGAGGTCCATCACCAGTAGCCCTCCTGTTTCCTCTAGTGCGACTTTAATAAAAACTAAACTCCAACCCATGACTCGATGGAAATAAAGCCACCACTAGTTTGTGAGTTTGGTCGCTAGACAATCATGGCTGTAAGTGTTGAGCCAAACTGAAGGGGAGGATGAAATTTTACTGCAATGATTACCATCATTACTTTTTTTTTTTTTTTTTGTATTGCTATTTATCTCATTACGTCAATGTGTATTACATGTCAGAGCAAAAAATGTTTTAGTAAAATGAACATATTGTACTTAACTTGAACCGTTATGTTTATGATATTAAGTTGTGTATGTGCAAAATAAAATATATCCTATTTAACTAATTTATATACATTAAATTGACTTTCAATTAATATTCAGAATTTTTCAGTTGTTTAAAGGAATTAAATTGTTGATTGGAATATATCAGTGGTATATGGCAGTGTTGAATGTATTAATATAGTTGGAAATATACTCAAAACCAATGATAAATTGTATAATCTGGTGCATACCTTTCTGTTCCCTTATTAAAGTTATTTAGATTCTCTTATTAACTGTTCAATATTTTTTTAATTACATATTTTGAATAACTGTATAACATGCCTATAATATAGATAAATTCTTCACTTTGGGGACCCCCTCATTTAAAGAAGTTTGAATTTATTTAAATTATCACAAAAAAAAAAAAAATTATGGTAAACAATATTTAAAGAGATATAACTGCAGATTTTACTTGTGTTGTGGAGTAGACTGAATTGTTTCAGTTGCAGAAGTTATTTTAGTTGTGGATAAATATTGTAGATTCAAGTTTTCTATTCAATAAAATGCAGTGTTTGTCAGAGCTCTAAAAATTAGTCAGGTTAGGAAGATGATCAACTTCTATCTTTTATTAAATGTATAATAATCTTATAGCATTATGATGGTATCCTTGTATATTTATAAATATTTTGGTTCTTGGAGATTATGACTAGAAAACTGCATTTTATTTCCATATTCATGATACAAATATATATGTATATGAATTGAAAAACTTGAATATTTCCGATTTAAAGAAATAAATAAAGCTTAAGAAATAAGAAAGTGGTAGTAAAATCTGTAATATATCTGTCAAAACATGGTAAGTTTTTGAACACTAATAAAATGTAATTTTTTGAACACTGATAAAATGTAAGAAAATTGATTTTCCCTTAAAAAAATTTTTTTTTCTAACTTTTTGTTTTTTGTAGGTACTGGATATCATCTACATGTTGTGAAGGACTCTAACTTTGAATTTGAAAACCTATTTTCACTTCTCAAAAAATATATTCCTGAAGTCAAAATTGGAAGTGAATTAGAAAAGGAAATTTCTTTCAGTCTGTCATCAAATTCTGGTAGTGAATTTGGAGATATGTTTGAGGAATTGGAGAACCGAAAGCAAAAACTGGGTGTTACTTCTTTTGGAGTAACTATAACTACAATGGAAGATGTTTTCTTAAAGTATGTATATTATTTAAATGAAATTTTTTTTGAAAAACCTTTAAAATATATTCCTTTATTTTAATACTTGATGTAGAAGTATCTCTTTTTAACAAAATTTTTTTGTACTGACTTAATATTTTTATTATTGATATGGATGTCTGCTTATGTGTATTTTCTTGTAAGTATCAATCACTATTTTTATGTATGAACATGAGGTCCGTGTCACCAATAGTCGACCCACCATATATCAGGGGCTGATGCTTGTTAAACCTGTTGGGGCCCAAAGTCCTCAAGACCTCCCATTGGCATGATGTGGAAGTTAGGAGAGGGGGTGCCAGCTCAGGTATTGTCCTCGTCACTTGACCGAGGTGCAAAATTACGAGGTCCATCGCCAATAGCCCTCGTGTTGCTTCTAGTGCAACGTTAATAAAAATTAAACTAAAAGTCCCCAATAGTTCTTGTATATCTTTTCAGTGTGATGTGTCAATAAAACAATCATATTGGGAAAAAAAAAATCTTCAATTTTATCTTATTGTGCTGTCATTTGTCTTGTTTCACATTTTTAAATTTTTGTTCGGAAAAACATTGTAATCTCCTTCTTGACATTCTAGTAGGAATCATGGCAAATGTTTAAAGGAAAAAATATCTTATCCAATTATTTCAACTAAATTTTCCCCTTCTTTATAGTAATTGGTGAGGTTGATTATGCTATTGTTTGATGCAAAACAGAATTTCATGAAAGTGGAATTGGAATGCAATCATTGAATGCACCGGATTCATTTTACTTCTGATTTTTTTTGAACTATGAACTATTGAAATTTGCAGATCATAAATGTTTTAAATGGCTCAAAAAGCGATAGCAACTGTCTCTTCTCTATGTTTTAAATCCAAGAAAAATAGTTACATATTTTTCTTGTTTAGTCATTTCTTGCAATAATTAAACTGCATTTCAATGAAATTCTATGTTGATATGGATTAAATTTAAATTATGATTTATGAACTGGAAATTTTATTTCTTGAATACTTGAAAAGTTGTTTCATTTTACTGTGAGACTTCATTGTATATATGGTTCTTAATCAGTGTGATTTAATCAGTTGAATGAAGTATGTAATATTATGATACTATTTAAAACTGAATTGTGAGTAAGGTTATATATCAAAGCGGGCAGTCAAGTTATACATTCTAAAAGGTGTTTATGCTGATAAAATATTATAAAATAAGAACTCCATAAAAACAGATCACCAAGCTTTTGTGATAAAATATAGTGAAATCTTTATTCATTGGTAAAGTTTTTTAACTGTACCTCTATTGTGAATTGAATTATCTAGGATTTTTTATTCATACTGTAAAATTTTAAACAAATAATTATCTTTTTATTGCCATTTATCTGTAAAAGCTTTCTTCATATATTTTGCTATTCTTTTCTGTGTGTGTTTTTTAAATGTGTATATGATCCTCTAAAGAAGTTTATTGGAATTTTTTATTGTATTGTATTGTTACTGACCCTGGATTAACATTTTACTCTTTTTATAAGAAGTACTACTTTTATCTATTCAAAAATGGGAAGTAAGTATAAAATATTCATTAATGGTACATACATACACACACATATATATGAATTTATTGTATTGAATATTAATTTTGCAATGGTAGAATATCTTACACCTTTCTAACCATCTTATCACTTGAGTGAAATATAAATTTTTACTCTCAGTTATCTAATAATTTTAAAAAGAATTTAATTTTTTCATCCGTTTTATTTTTGACTTGCATTTTATTTGTAAATAATTTTTTAATAGTGTTGCCAATCTTTCGGACGTGAAGTATAAGCTTCGTTCTGAGAGCGAGCAAAGCAATGGAGTTCACATAACTATGGAAGGTAATTTTTTAAACATAGATGTTTCTCCTATTTTGTAGAAATACAAAAGCTAGATTATAGCTTAATAGTGCTCTCTCTATAACTAAGCGTTTCTTCTTGCTCTGCTAGTAATCAAATGCTTTAACACAGGCAGATGAACCTTACAAGTGTTGTCGTATCGCGGTAATGCTTTGGAATTACATGTTGCCAATATGACGTCATCACACGCATCTGGCAATGGAATCGGGAATTTGCATTCGACGGTAATTTTCAGTTACGTCATATGAAGTTATTTTTCATTGGATGTCGATTCTTAACTGTCGAGTTGACGGTGTCGAATGCAGATTCCGGAATATATATAAAGGAGATCTTATTAGAATGAGGTGTGCCTTGCTTGCTTTCTTGGATGCTGTATGACAGCTGTTTGAATGGCCAAATGAAATGTTTGCTTCATCTTGGACTTTGGCTATGGTGAATGAGACCATCACTATGATTCTGAAACTTTCGGTTTAGAAAGCGATGTTATAAGTGTTGTAAATATGTAAATAAATGTATAATTTTAAATATTAGAGTTTGTCTTTCTCTGTTCATGTGGCATTAAATTAAATTATCAAAGGCCTGTTCTAGGGAGGCCAACAACAAGCATTATTTTATGCCTTTTGCTGCGATGGAATATTGCAGGCCCTTATTGTAAAACAGTGTAATTTTTGTATCTTTAGTTTTGTGTGTGTGCTGCATTTAATTTTAAACAATAATGGTTATATTTCCTGTAAAAATGCAGTATTTATGATTTTCCAATAATCTGATGTTTTTGATAATGCGTCAGTACTCTGGTCTTATGAGAGTGGTTCAAAAAGTACTTGTATTTGAAAGCAGATGGCATCATTAAGGTGGATTGTTGTTATCATTGGGTGCTGCCATCTCTTAAATGAAGCTGAAACATATTCGACATTGATTATCAATTTGTCAGTCATTTGCTGCCAAATCAAAATTTGATTAGGAAAAATTATGAAGAATTTTTTAGATGCGAAAGGTGTCCTAATCACGAATCTGAATAACTGAAACTTAGGCAGAAGACTTGTAAGTCATGATGCTTACTAAGAGCAAACTATCTTTGACTTTAAGAGCTTCATCTTTATGAACTTATTGACCGCCCTTGTATCTGCCAAGAGAGTACTGTATATGATTTATTTCCAAATGTGAAATCATTTTCCACAAATTTAGAAGAATAAATTTCCAAATCCAGTTTTTTTCCCAAAATTGCATTTCCAAAATTTTGGATGAATTTAGACTCTAAAAAAGTTAATAAAATTTCATAATTATCTAACACTCAGTACATCCTTTGTAATTATTTCTGAAATATACATATTTTGAATAGTAAAAGAGCATCTTAATATTCTATATTTACTTATGTATTTGAGCTCAGATATCTGTGGCCAAGTATTGTGGAATAAAATTGGACATAATGAAATGCAATAGTCTATTGTATAATTTTTTTAAAGAAATTTTTTTTTCATATATTCAAATTCAAAATGAAATCATTGTTTTAAATTCATTTGAATTTTTTAATGTCAAATTTTCTCTCTGGGCTAATTGAATAATATTTACCTATATAGTTATGTGGTTTTTAGAAATATTTACTTATGTAACTATGCAGTTACTTGTATGGTTATTGGGAAAATATTCTTTTTATAAGCCTATTGTTCTAATTTGATAAATATTGTTTTTGTTACAAGTTATTTAAAAATGTATTTCAAGTAAAATAACTATATTCAGGACACAGTATGAATTTTTCACAATCAAGGACAGAGGTTTACAAGCTTATGTTATTATTACTTATAGATATAAATTTAATAAACCTTACTTGTGAACTCTAAATTATTGTGAAGTTCAATTTCATTTTGAAATCTCAACTTTTACTCAATTATGTATATTTTATTATTTTTTTTAAAAAAAGTGTCAAAATCATCTATTTACTCACTAAATAAATTACTTAGGATATTGTCATAATTTTGCAAGTTATAGATTAAAATTATGTATAATTTTTGAAATATAATATGGTATTTTTAAAGACATTTCTTTTTGTTAATTTTATGTAACTGTTAAATTGAGTAAAAAAAAAAAAAAGTAAACTTGTCATTTCGAAGTTATAAATTTTTGTTTTATTACTAACTATTAAGTATGTAATTGATAATTCTTTATTTCATATTTTGGTTTAGAAGTAATTTTTCAATATCTTATTCTGTTTTCTAGATGTATATGGAGATTCCCCTGGTTTGAGGCCTCATCCTAAGCTACATCTCCAATTCCTTGGTCTTGTGTTGAAACGTATCCATTATTCCAAGCGACATTGGAGCATTTTAGTTGCTCAGTTGGCTATCCCTTTTCTTCTCACATGCTTGTGTCTATATGTTTTGACAAATTCTGGAAGCAAAAATCGAATCACCTATGATCCTCTCAAACTTGATATCTCATCTGTTTATGGTGATACCGATGGATTTATATACAACAAAAAACCACAACTTTCTCAAATGGCAGAAACTTTAAGAAAAATTTTAAAACAGAATGATGTTAATGTAAATGATGTTGAAAATCCAACCCATTATATTCTGGATTATGGCAAGAAAGATATTGCTAAGTATCTTAAAAACATTATGGTAGGTGGAGCTTTTGATCAGTATACAAACGGTACCTTAAACTTAACTGCGTGGTATAATGGTGAGCCCTACCATGCCATACCAATGTCTCTTCTCCTTATGCATTCTGCTGTATTGAAATACATTACAAATACTGGCTCTATATCACTGATCAATGAGCCACTTCCTCAACTGTTGCAATTTTTCTCGGATGAAACAATGTCGATTATGTCTCGAATTGTGTCCATTGTTTTTATGCCTTTGGCATTGGGTTTCCTGTCAGCTAGTTTTGTTTTAGTACCTATACATGAAAGAACTTCAAAGTCAAAATTGTTGCAACTCATGACAGGAGTACCAGCTGTGTTGTACTGGATTGCTATGTTTGTCTGGGATTATCTAGTGTATATGGTTTCTTCCATTTTATTGATTATACCTTTTGCAATCTTTGCCCATTATGTTTTCTTTGGAGTACATTCTAATGCTATGGGTAAGTATGTTTTAGCTATTTTTAGAGTTGAACAAGTATTATGATATTTAAATTCACTCTAAAAACTTGTGAAAAATAAAAATAGATTTTTACCAATGTTAATATATAATCCTATCTCTAGTTTTAACATTCAAAATGTTAAGACGTGGTATCCATTAAATTTGCATACCATATTTTATAAATGAAATAAACAGACCACTTTAATTATTCCTATAAATACGTAAGTTTTACCTGAACATTTCTTTAAATATTTTGACATTTTTATTTTGCTATGAAAATGCTCATTTGGATACAAAGTATTAGAAATTATCTTTTAAAAATTTTAAATTCTGTTAAAAATTTCTGTTCTTAAAATTTTTACTTTCATAAAACAGGAAATTATTGTATATTTCATCAAAATATTTAAAACTCATAGCAGTTACAGTAGTAGGTTCTTGTTATTTTTTGATTTTTGTGAGTATAAATGTATATATATTAAATATTAATGTATATGTAATATAAATATTTTAAATATACACTCGCACACAGAAATTTATATACACACAAAGATATGGGAATATTTAACACTTAGATGAGAAACATATTTCAATACATAATGAAAGTTTATCATATTCATTTCTTAACTGTTGGTATTTTTATAATTTTAATGAAATTAAAATATCTAATGTTACCTTTGTCTAATCTATTTACCAAGCAAATTGAAAATTAAAACTAAAATATTTTATCATCCTTAATAAATATTTTTAATTGTTTGCATGTGGAGTATTTATTAGTATATTAGATTGCTAAGAATGCATTTGATTTCACAAAAGAATTTAGTTAAAACAAGATCTTAACATTATTGAAGTTATATGTAATAAAAAATTTCATACACTTTGTCTTATTCATTTTAGTGTTAGTACTTCTAATTTTTCTGTATTCAATATGCATACTGTTAAACTACATTCCTTTTATGAGAAATATTGTGTTTGAAAAAAGCTCTAGAATATCGAGCATCAAAAATTTACCATTTTGTGAAAAAATATTTTAAATGTAAAAAAAAAAAAAAAAAGTTTCAAAATACTGAATTTTAAAACAGGACTTGTATGTTCTATTTCGGTAACTTAACACTGATCTTACAATTTTATAATTCCAAACTCAGTATATTCATTGAAATTATTTTGTAGGTCTTATAATTAATTGTACTTATTTTTAGGTACGGCTTTGCTGATGATGTTACTGTATGGTTGGGCTTCAATACCTTTCAGCTACTTGATAGTATTTTTATTTAAAAAAGGAAATACTGGATTTTCTGCTGTTGTGGGTTTCTGTACATTAGTTGGTTAGTATAGTTGATTCCTTTAGTTATTATATTTGTTTCAAGAGCATTGGTTGCTATCCTTTAAAATGTAATTCAAACTTTTTGGAGAACATACATTTTTTTGTGAAATATAGTTATTCTGTACTCTCTCTCTCTCTCTCTCTCACACACACACACATATATATATATATGAGTGTATTGTCTGTATTTGGCATCTACAGGACCTTTTTCATTCTTTGTGAATTATATATTATATAGCAAATATTTATTAATTTTTGTTTTTTCAGTACACAGGGTCTGTAATTTTTTTTTTTTTTGTATAAATACCTGATTGATATATAAATGCAATAATTAATATATCAAATATGTAAATTATTTCTCTAGGTGTAGGAGCTGGGTCTACTATGAAATCCATTGAATTTGCTTTGTCAGGTACTTCAGCAATAAACAAAATAAACAAAGCTGTATGGAGCCTTCGCATTTTCCCTACTTTTAGCTTTGCTCAAGGTATTTCCAATCTGTTTGGTCTGGCTTTTTCCAATTCATTTTGTGAAAGTTTGCCACCTGAGGATCTTGAATTTAACTGCAATTCACCCACCATGAATGAATATAATCCACTATTCAAGTGTTGTAAAAGTTAGTATTTTTCATAAAAATCTTGTATTAAATTTTTTTTTCTTGCTGAACACTTTGAATATGTTAAATTAGTAGTTTAGTTATTGATATTTTTACTTCTAAAACTCTAGTTCTGAAAAAACATTTTAGAAATATTATAAATACACCCTTCATAGTAAATATTATTTGTAGAGTATGTAATATATATATTTTTACTCTCTGAAATATTTGTTGCATTTGTTTAATGCTCTATCTACAAATGTTGATTATATACTTATTTCTACTGTATAAGTCATTTTGACTCATATGGGAAAAATTGGATTGTTTTGTAAAAAAAAAAAAAATCAATTCATTTTTGTGAAATTATTTTTTAAAGCTTCATTCAAAGTATTTCTTACATGTAAAATCTGTTTTTTTCTTTCAATATATTTTTTGCAAACATTTTTATTGCATTTAAATAATATCAAGTATTATTTATTGTCTTTTATCTCCAGCAGCATCCTATCAAACTCAGATATCCAAATATATTACTATGGCTACAGATATTTTTTCATAATCAACTTCTATGATTCCCCTTCTCTTTTGTTATACCATTTATCTTTTATTACTATCACCATTCATTCTATTTTTCTATTATTTCATTACACTTCAATTAATGTATTACCATTATTTTGCATAAATTAGAAGTGAGATGTCCAGAAGCCAGCATCCATGAAATGTCTAAAAGGATTGTTGAAGAAAGAGAGGTTTCATTATAGTTACAAAGTTTATGCCTCAAG
Source organism: Nephila pilipes (assembly GCA_019974015.1). Taxonomy (NCBI): domain Eukaryota; kingdom Metazoa; phylum Arthropoda; class Arachnida; order Araneae; family Nephilidae; genus Nephila; species Nephila pilipes. Next base: position 80,740 of record BMAW01017814.1, on the reverse strand, counting down.
CTGGATCTTTAAAATTTGTTCAGCTTTGTCAGCTTAGAGATAGTTCATGTGCTCAAAGAATATTCAAATGGGCACAAAATTCTTTACACCTTTGCAGATCATTGCGATTCCATATTTGGTTCTTAGAATTTTGATAATTTTCTTTAAGTATGTATCATTAACTAAATTGGAAATCATTATATGAGTCAAATTGGATTTTAACCGTAAAAATAGCTGTACCACATTCAAGAATTGGAAAATATAGGGTTAAATGGAAGGGTATTAATATTTATGTATATTTCATTATTCTGCGGAAAGCTGACATCTTTTTCAAAAATATTTGTGAAGTTATCCAATTTGACTCATGTAAAATATTATACAAGTCCATAAATCTAGTGTTAATGCTATTAAAATATTTCAATTTATTTAGCTTTAAAAATAACTACAAATTTCTGAATTGTACAATAGTGAGGTATTTCTGTAAATGTTAGTCTCTCATCAGTAATTTTTTTTCAATTCAATATTTCTTGAAACAGTTTGTGTGCTTCTATTGCAATTAAAGTAATTAGTTTTAGAATTAAATGCATTAGAAGTCGTCTGTAGATGTAGATATATTATTGAATTCAGAATTGTTCATTTTTTTAAATATCTTTTTAGACGATTCAAATTCTCCTTTAAATTTTTCATCATTGCCAGCAAAAGATCGTTTTATTGAAACTTTCCCCAAAAATTGAATTTGGAAAGGAAACTGATACAATTAATTTTGTATGTTAATTACATCAATGCCATCCTTGTGCTTATTAAATTATAATTTTATTTATAACATTAAACTAGAGTATATGTTCTGTATGCTATTATCAGTTTCTTTTCTTCGGAAATAAATATTATTAAATAGAAGAAATAAAATTTCCAGTCTCTTAAATTGCATTCTGGAAAACTTTTAATTTTCCTACATTTAGGTAAAATTAAAGCATATTGCACAACATAAAAATAGTTTTTTGTTTGTTTTGGTATTAAATATTATCTCTGGATATTTTAGATAAATAATGCATCCTCTCTCTCTGTATATATTGAATGAAAACTCGCATGATGTGATGGGAAATTTAGGAGAGTGAGGTACTAATTCAAGTGTTGATTTCATCAATTGACCATGATTATAAATTGGGATCTGTTGCCTTTAGCTTTGTGCTGTTTTAGTGCAGCATTCATAAAATCAAACCAATCTGATTAAATTTTTTTGCTCGTGGATACTTTTAAATTATGAATATTGATTAGAAAATTTAGTAAATTGCATTATCAAAATGGCCTGTAGCAATATGCAATGCTAATATGATAATATTAAGGATAAGAAATTCTGAGTATAGATATTTTATGGAGAAGACTACTGAGAAGAAACATTTAACAAGTTGGAAAATTTATAATATTCCAAGACTTATTTTTCTTCTCTTCTAGTGTAAAATATTATTGTTTTATTATTAAATGTTTATATTTTTTAGAAAAATGCCTCAAGACTTTGATGTTCCTTTTTTTTTTATTATTATTATTATAATAATAAAAAAGCTAACAATAATTGAAACTTAGGACCTTTAAAACTAACAAATAATTGAAATTTAGGACCTTTAAAACTAACAAATAATTGAAATTTAGGACCTTTTTCTTCTTGCTTGTATATTAAAAATGTTTCTGTATTGGGAATAATGAAAATGGAAATTTTTTGCATAGACTCTTTTAAAATATAAATTCTATTTTTAATTATGTAGAAAAGAGTTATATTGATATTGTAAGTTGGTATAAAATTTTAAATTTCTTGTATAAACAAAGTATTTTTTATATAATTTGCATAAATCTAAAAATTTTTAACTTACAAACGAAATGCTTTCATTTTCTGTAACATATTGAGGTATGTAATATTCTTAGAAAATAATACAATACTTTAAAAAGAAATAGCATGAAATATTAAGTAAACTGAAACAACTGGATGATGAGAAAAACAAAGGATGAAAAATAACTCTCTGGCTGTTTTTTTAATAAAGCATTTTGAAATTTAAAATCCGAATTCTTGAATAGAGGAGCAAAATATGTAGTTTTATTGTAATGTAATTCTGACATTTATTGAAAAACTTATGGTTTAAGGAAGACATAAGACAAATTTAAAATGTAATACATACACACACAAAAGACTTAAGGTAATTTCTACCTGATTAAGACCTGTACCTACTCTACTTTGAGTAGCAAGATTCTGCATGATGTAGATATGTTTTCTACCTCTAGAAAAAGTCTACAGAATAATAAGTATAAGTGAAGTGAAAACAACTTTTTATTTAGGACCACTATAAAAAGCCTAATTTAAAGAAAAGTGAAGTTGCTTTTTTAATTCAAACATGATACAAAATTTACTTCATTGTTATTTGTTCATTTTATGTTTAATAATAATATGAAGACATTCTGTTGTAGAATTAAATATTTCCAGTAACTGAATTCAAAAGGAAATTTACAAAATGATTTTAAAAAGGAATATTGAAATGTTTTGATTTTTAAAGAAATGGTGTGTTTCTTCTTCTTCTTCTTTTTTTTTTTTTTTTGAACTTCTTATGTGAGGATTATGAAATATAATTTGTTAACATTGTCATGGTATAAAAACTTCCATTATTTTCTAATAAAAAAAATTCTAAACTTAGTGATGATTTCTAAAACTGATAATTTCTCTTAAAAGTATTTATGAGTTTTAAGTGATATGAAAATATGTAAACATAACCACAAAATGTATCTTTCAATGTTTCTAAAATGTTCTTCTAATTAATCTTTTATGTTGTGGAATTCGAAATGCTAAAAAATGGCAACGTTTTATTCTTGAAGATTAAACAAAAATTTGTTAATGGTTCAGATTGGAAACTACAGCTATGGAGAATATATAACATGAGATAAATTGATGGTCTGTTATAGAAAAATGTAGAATAGCCTTCATTTATTCAAAATTATTTGAATTATCTATTAATCTTGCTTAATTTTCTTTGAATTTTAGGTATCAGTTTCAAATATTCTGTTCAGTTTTTGAGTGAATTAGTTTGAAACTGATTCTCTCTCATTAAATTGGTGATGAACCACAGGCAACTCTTATCCATTTAATCAATCATTGATTACAATGATTAATTAATTAGAATTTTTCACCATTTCTATTCCAGATAATGAAAAGGAGTAAAACTTTTCAGAATTATCAGCATTTTTTCTCCAAAAGGTCTATATTGGAGCTATAAATATTTCTATGATAAGTAGGAGGGATAGAAAAATATTGTTTAAATCAAACATCTTTTAACAACTTTTTCTGTGCAAAAAATGTTATCATTTGTCTGTTTTAAAATTATTCTTTGAATTTTTTTTTTTTAAATAATAGGCATTTTTAAGTTAGAAAAAATTTCTTATTTAATAGAAATATTGTTAATGATGAAACAATATTCTTTTATATGTAAGCAATATTCTTCAATGTAAAAATTATTCAATGATGGATTTTGTCTAGAAAAAAAAAGAGCAATAGATAAATATTCAAAGAATGGAAATATTTTTATGGTTATTTCTAAAGTAAGAGATCTCATCAGAAGAAAATCCATCAATTGATAGAAAAATACGAAAGCTGTTACAAAATTTTCCATTTCAAATATGAGCATATTTATTAGAAAATTGACATTTTGTTAAACAAAAATTTGTTACTCTCATTATCTGCTAGGTTTGTGTCTAAATATAGAATATATCTTGCTCTAAAAAATTATTGTAAATACTCGGAAATAAAAATACAATTGTGGCATCTTAATAAATCATAAATGTATGTTATCGAAATATTCTATTTCTTTATAAGAAAAAAAGGGGGGGAAGGGGCTTTTAAAACTAAGCTTTAAAGAAGGTTTTAAACTCAGTGCAGCAAAGGATTACTTAATAAAATGTTTATTATTTTGTGAGCTAAAGCATAAATTGAAAGAAAAGTGGCTCAAGGTAATGCCCAAATTTTTGCAACTTACAAAAACACCTGCATTTTTTAAATTATAATTTTTGTAAATATAAAATTGTATAACGTAAATGAGGAAAGTCTGAAAGCTTTTATTTCATCTTATAATAATTTTTATTAATTTCATTTTTATCCGTAAACTTAACTTTTATTTTGCTGTAGGAATTGTAACATTTACTCTTTAATCTCTTAATCATGAGCAGAACCTAGATATATTAATATTCAAAATTTCAAATAACTATGGCGTACATAAATTGGCATTCCATTTTTTATTCTCAGTTCAGTGTTACTTCTATTTTTTTTAAAGTCTTTTCAACAATATGAGATGAAAAAAGTAAACTGATTGATTAATAAATAAAAGTTCATTTTAAACTGTTTGAAATCTTTATTCAATGCAGTTTTAAATTCTCCCTTTTTAGGGGTAGGACGTATATAATATAAAGGTAAAAATGCATTTTTGAAAATAACAGTGAAAACTATTCTCATTTATGTGCAGAGAAATTGGTGATTGGTTGTATGAAATTTTTAGCACTGAATCCTCGTAATATATATTGGGCCTAACATAAGATGAGAAAAATAAGTATTTCTTCAATAAAATTAAGTGTGTAGAATATCATTTGTTAATAATTTTGAAATAATCTGGTAAAAAGAAAAAAACAATGTATAATAAAAAAACTGAAATTTCACTCAACATATTTTTTTAAATCCTTTTAGAGTAGTTGATAGAATGATGCAAGAAGTTACTTTCTAGTGCAAACTACAGCAGTACCCCCTCCCTTTATTTTTTCCTGTGTTTGAAAATAACAAAATAATAAAAGTAAATCCACCCTTCCTAACAAATTATGATTTCATCCAATCGAAAAAGAATGAGTTATCCAGTTAAAAATTGTGCATTCATATCATTGCTGATATTTTAAAATGAGTCCCATAAGTATGTTTATTTTAGTATCCTTTTTTATCTGATTATAAATGTTTTTTTTTTTTTTAGATGTGTGTCAAATCCAGGATAAGTGTCTGGTTCAAAAAGATCTAATCACATGGGATGCAGGTGGCTGCGGACGTGATCTTCTTTTCCTTTTTATTGATGGCTGTATTTATTTCGTTATTCTGTTTCTTATTGAGACTAGGTTTATGGCTGCATTTTCTCGAGCGTCAAAAGCCTATATGCTGAGAGTTCGCAAATCAATGGTTGGTCAAATTATGGAAGAGAATATTGTGGAAGACTCTGATGTACTTGCTGAAGAAGAAAGAATTCGAAATTTGAGGGCAACTCACCCAGGAACTAATGGTGAAGCCCTTGTGGTGTCTGAACTAACTAAAGTTTATCGAAATTTTTATGCTGTGAAGCAGTTAACATTTGGTATTCATCCGGAGGAATGTTTTGGTCTTCTTGGAGTTAATGGAGCTGGAAAAACAACTACATTTAGAATGCTCACAGGCGATACTTTCCCAACTGATGGAAATGCTATTATGTCAAGTTCTTCTATAAGGACAGATCTGAAAAGGGTAATATGACATTATTTATTTGGCAATCCAAAGTATAATTAGAATGCTTGCTCAATTGAAATTTATATTGTCTAGAAAGTTGCTTTCTGTGTTGGCCAATACATACCCAATCTCAGTGCCATCATACTAATTATAGGTTTGGGGATTCATGTAAGTAAAATAATATGCAACTTTTGGCATATTGACCCCATGTTCAGAAAATTTCTCTGTGATATATATATAAAAAAAAAAAAATTGAACATGTATCAGATCTTTGGCCTTTTTAAAAAACCTTAAATGATAAACATTTCTCTATGGATTAAGGAGGAAATGGTGCTGTCGGTTTCCAATTTAGCTGAATATATAGAGAATTCCTTTTCTTTAGAAATTTATTCAACATTCATACATATATATGCCTTATTAATTTGGAATCGTTATTTGTAGACTTATCTCAGTCGTTTGTATGCTTTCAATGTGTGAATTAGTAATTCTCCAATATATATATTTATAATGTATTGTTGTTGAAATCCATTTGAAATGCTTGATAAAGTTAATTCAATTATCAGCTGTTAGAAGAAAGGATTTTATTGTTAGAAATAGCTGGCATGTGTTAAAAGTATAGCGGACTACAAGTGTATTTAAGGAAGAATGATTAGTTTGGTTTTTTTTATGAGTATTTAAATAAAAGGAAGAATTATTGTGCTTGATTCAGGAAAATATATATTTCATTTTGTCAAGAAATAACCAAATGCATTGATGTACCAAATGCATAAACCTGTTAAATTTATTGCTTAGTATTCAGGTGAAAATAACATTTCATAATTTTCAGGCACTCCTTACATTTAGATAGATTTGTATGTAGACGTTTATTTTTAATTTTCAAAACTTCTGTTTTTAGACTTAGATTAAGCTTGAATGCAAAATAGTTGTTTGCATTGCATTAAAGTATAGAAATTTTTTGCTTTTAATGTGCTATTAAATTTTTATTTATCTGAAAATGTTGTATACAATTTGCAATTTAAAACCTGATCTCTTCTGAATACTTTTGTTCTTCATTATAAAATACAAATATATAAATAATTTTTATTTGTAAAGCTGAACAATTGTTAAAAAGAAGAAAGTTTAATCATTTTTTTTTAAAACAAACAAGCTTTAATGTATAATTATAAGGCAGTTGTGATATTTAATCGCTTGAACAGAGCAAGGACAGATACTACTCAACTTGTGTTTTGTGTTACGTTTACTACAAAAATAATTATTCTGTATTTTTTTTCTGTCCGCCATTAGTGCTAGCAATACAATTGCATTTGTAAATATAATGTCTTGTAAATAAATCAAAATAGTTCTAAATCGTCTGATAATAATTAAAGCAACACATATTTATATAGCAATCACATATACAGTATTGAATTGTTTGTGTGTGTATATATATATATATATATAAATTTGTTAGGTTTTATTTTGTGTAAATATGATCAAGTTTAGAAGAATTGCAGAGAAAAATTTTTTTGTGGGAACATGTAATTTTATTTAAAATGTTATCTGGAATTAATTGTTCAAAGTTCTACATGTTTTCAGTTCAAATGATTGAAATGAAAAACAGAAAACAAAAATTTTTGTAAAATGGTGATACAAAAGATTTTATATTTATATCATGGACGAGAAAATACAGTTTTTGTTGAGAAAGTTTTGTGATTACTTAAAAATGTTACATTGAATTGTACAAAGTACTATATGTCTTTAATTCAAATGGATGAAAAAGGGGAATTGTAGGAAAATGTTGATTCAAAGGATTTTAAATTTCCATCAAGAACAAGAAAATACTATTTTTGTCTTTTAAAATCATACTACATAAAATGAAAATTTGTTATTTAACTTGCAAATTTTTTTATTCCATTGCAGTTCCAATCACATCTTGGCTATTGTCCTCAATTTGATGCTCTGATCGATCGTCTAACTGGACGAGAAATGTTGTCTCTTTTTGCACGACTGAGAGGTTTGACTGGATACGAGTTACAGGAAAGAGTTGATAAACTAATTAAAATGACTGATCTGACTGCACATGCTGATAAGCAAACTCAATTTTATAGGTAATGTATTTTAAATGTTTTTTCTTGAATATTTTCATAGCCAATATAACAATATTTAAATTTAAAATGTGTATTGGAAGTAATAAAAGCGGATGTTAAATTTGACTTCTGATAATGAGTGATAACTAAAACTTAAACCAAAATGGGCTTATTTTAGTATCAATGTACAAGAGCAATTTTACATTGTTGGATTTACTGGGAAATCTGAGGTGAAAAGGAAAAAATATAGTATACTTATTAATTTTAAATTTGAATATTATGCAAAAACATATTTGAAAAGATTTTGCAGTGAAAAAATTAGAGTAATTTTTGTTATAAACTAAGTAGAAATATGTCAGCAGTCAACATTTTCCTTCTCAAATTGTCTCTAAATTTTCAAGCATAAAATTTTTGTTTATAAGAGATTTCATTTACAGTTGTAAAATTCTTCTGAACGTATGAAGTGCTTGAATGCTTCATAAGATTTCATATGGATCTGCTAGTAAAAATTTTTTTTTTTATTATTGTAGGGAATGAATGTTTTTCAAATCGATTTTTTTTTATAAGAATTTCAAGTTATTTGCATCTGTAAGGGATTGGTTTAGTAGGCAAGTTTAAAAAAAAAATCTTATTTTGAAAAATAAACTAGATCAATCAGTTCATATGTTTTTTTTTTAAAAATTATATTTATTTTTTTTAGTGGAGGAAACAAAAGGAAACTGTCAGTAGCTCTTTCACTGATTGGATCTCCACCTTTGATTTTATTGGATGAACCAACTGCTGGAGTTGATCCTGTGTCTCGTCGAAAGATTTGGAACATTCTCTCGCAAGCACGAAATAATACTGGAGCTGCTGTTATTCTAACCACTCATAGGTGATTATGTTTTTATTTGTTGAGTTTCTTAGTTTTAATTATCCATGTTTATTGAATAATAATGCCTATTATTACTATATATTTAATTGCCTCTCAAAATAACAAGTATATCTTGAAGATTTGGATTTTCTTCAGAATTATCAAAAACATTTGGTTAACATTGAATTATTTAGAAAAAAATTAATTTTTTTAAAATTTTGTATGTCATGTTCTTTACGTTTAATTGAATGTTTTAACAGGAAATATTTCTCTGCATCCATATTAAAAATGATGACGAATTGGCTGCCCATTTTAACATTTAATTAAGTTTGAAGTTGGGGCATTTTAGGGGGGGGGGAGAATGGCTATATTTTTGGATATATGAGGTGTGGATATTAAATTATGAGACTGATGCTACTGCAGAAGTACGCATGGGCCAAACGCCAGCGATTGATAGTTGTTTAGTGTGAAACCATATCTTTCTAATACAGTGCCTCTCATTTCTGAAACATATCTATATAGTTGAAGACTTCATTCACATTAGAGGTTTTTTTGTTTCACCAGAAATATGGTAAGGGAGCAAAGAATTATCTTGAAATTTCAAAATGAAACTTGGGAAAAACTGCTTCTGAATTTATGATTTAATAATGACGTGTATGGCAATGAATGTTTATCGTGTGCACATATTTTTGAGTGGTTTAAGCATTTTCAAGATGGCCAAGAAGGCTTTGAAGATAATTGATGCCTGGGACACCCTTCCTTGTCAAAAAGGGATGACAATATCAAATAAATCTTATGTTTCGACTTGACCATCGGTTAAATATTTATGCAATTGCTGAGACTGTAAGAACTTACAAATAATCCATACTAAAAATTTTACATAACATTTTTAACATGCAAAAAGTGTGCACCAAAATGGTTCCTAAAATTCTCACATTTGAACAAGAAAGTCACAAAAATGTTTGTACTGACACTTTGAATGCTATTGAAAACTACCCAAACTTATCGGAATGGATAATGTGTGACTAATCATGGTTTTTTACTTATGATCCTGAAACGAAGCTTCTATCAATTCACTGGAAGAGCCCATCTTCACTGAGAGCCAAAAAAGCTCTTATGAGCAAATTAAAATTCAAAGCAGCCAGATTGTTTTTTTTCTATATTCATGTAATTGTGTACCTTCATTGGGCCCTGGAGGTCAAGCTATTAATCAACATTACTATCTTGATATTCTTGTTGAACTCTGTGAAAGAATAAAGAAAAGAAGCCAGAATTTGCTTAAGGAGAAGTCATTCCATTTTGTGTGTCAAGAGGTTTCTAACCAAGTACAGCATCCCAATGTCAGACCATCCTCGTTATTCCTATACCTTGCACCATGCAGGTTCTCTTTTCCAAGGTGGAATCTTCATTAAAAGATACAATATTTGAATCTGTGGAAAATGTGAAAGAGAAAGCAGCACATGTCCTGAAGGAGCTGTCTGAAGACTTCCACAATGTTTCGAACAATGAAAGATTTACATGGAGCATTGGAGGGAGAGAGGAGGGGTGTATATATTGAAGATGGTAATAAGTAAATAAGTATGAATTCAGTAAAAAATGTTTTTACTGTGTCGTTTTCATTATTTAATAATCATATCTTGTTTATATATTATCCCTGAGACTCGGGGAATTTTAAAAGTGTATTTTGTTCCTTGTTAATATTTGCTAGCCAGATTATATAGATACAGTCCTAAATTTATTTTATCTGCAATTTTTTTTTACTATTTTGGTTTGATAACGTGTGACTACACAAGTGTTTGTCTATTGTGACATCTTTTATCTGTGAATAATCATGTCTTTGCATTATGGCATGAAGTAGTAACAATTGTTTTATGTTAGTAATTAAAATAGTATACTAGGATAATATAATACTGAAGGGAAAAAATCAATTTTTATTTTATATATTAATCATTTAGATTGACAATATTGACTAAGATATGTAACTGAAGATATGTAACAATATTGACTAAGAAATTGTAGCATTTTGAGGGTCACGGGTGTTCAATTCCTGATAAATTCTAAGGCAAAATCTGGTATAATATTTATTAAATAAAATTAGCAAAGTGTCTAAACAAGAACTGCGTTTTCTTAACTTAGCAAACACAACACCATGATAAACAAATCTTAGCTTTTGCCAATCACTAAAAACTTTTTATACAAATAAGATGTCACCACACTATTCCTCCCCTAATGAAGGCACTGAATGAAATTGTGAAACTTTGAAGGAAATGTAACAGTTCTCCCTAAATATGTTGTAGTGAAGGTTTGTGCAATAGGAGCTGGATTGTTTTAAATTATTTCCTTATTGTGTGTGTCAGAAGAAGTAAAAGTTGCAAAATGTTTTGTTGTTCTGATGCTACATTGTCTTAATTCTCAAATGAGCATGGCTGTAGTCTGTTGATAGAAATGTTATTTTCTTTTCCATTAATTGCCACTATGAAATAATGACCAGTCCTGTCTTTAATTTTGTACGAACCTTCATATGAAGCTTGAAATGGTGCACACACCAAATCTATTTGAATGAAAGCTCTTTGACAGGAACCCAATTCTTTTAAAATAAAGATTAGCATTTTCGAATGCCTTGAGGCTTGATGTTGTATGTATAAATAGGAATTCATGTCTTAGTATATAACGTAATTTGATGATTGCATCTTGTGTGTGTGTGTGTGTGTGTGTGTGTAATAGTATTGAGACAAACTGTTTAATAAAAGTATTGTTAAGTAAAATAATTATAATAGGTTTTTTTTTAATAATTATAATAGGTAATGAAAGAAAATGCCTCTTATTTTTAGCATATTTCTGAAAATTTCTTCAATTGAAACCAGATAATCGCTATTTGGCTTTTGGAAAGAATTTCCACCAAAAAAAGGGAAGAATAATTCATTGTTAGGGACTTTATGATCCTCAAAATACCCCACTGTCAATCATGTGACCAACACTGTATCTGGCCCTATTGTAAGAGCATAATCAGAACTGTCAATCACATTCAGAAATTATGGAAAGCAATGTTGCAAAAAGTCCCATCCTCAGTAGAGTTTCTTTCTCGAAAATGCCAGTCTCTAAAAAGTTAAGTGAAATTTGTCTTTTGCAGCATGGAGGAAAGTGAAGCATTATGCAATCGATTAGCAATCATGGTGAATGGTCGTTTCCGTTGCCTTGGCTCCATACAGCAGCTGAAGTCCAAGTATGGTCAGGGCTACACAGTCATTATCAAAATGAAGAGAGAATACCAGGACAATCAAGAAGTTCTGAATAAGATTAAAACTTATGTTCAGAGCAATTTGGCTGGAGCCAATTTGAAAGATGATCATCAGGTAAATAAAATGCATTTTGTTCTGATAACATTGTATTATTATTGTCAGTTGTAATCTTATTGTTGGTAATAACTGACTCATAGGTAATAAAACTTAATTTCCTTTTGATAAATATTCCAAATTTATGCATTTAAGGAGAGGAAAAATAGTGTAAAAATTAAAGCATTTAATTAAAAATCATGCTACTGAAATCGAAGAAAATATATTTAAGTAATTTTGATTTGTCTACTTTTTAAAACTTATAAACTTTTACTTAAATGTTAAATACAATATCTATATGGACTATGTTAATATTTTGCCTTCATTGTAGTATATAAAACTGTATTTTGAGTAAATAGAAATTTTTTCAAAAAATTTTATGAATTGAAACTAAGATATAATTATATGTATAATCTTTTTTTACGTAATTTTGCTTTGCAAATACAAGAATTTGTTGATCATAAACTTTGGAATTTCCTATTTTATGTGATGTTTCACCAAATTTCTTTAATATCGCAGACAAAGTATAGAAGTACCTTGACCTTTGAAAGAAAGCAAATTGTTAAAATTTCATAGTGAGAATTATTATATTGTACCAACTTATTGAAATAAAAATTTAATTTTAAATTTATTTCCTTTGATGATTCTTCTTATTACACCTTGATTTTTATATAGGATAAAGAAGTGGAAGCATTTTAATTATAGAAGCAATTACTATTTAACATGAAATTCTTTGACACTACTTTTAATTTCAGAGTTATATATATGCACAACAAGGATGTACTTTTGATTATAAAAGTTACATTTGTATTTAATGAGAAATTACATTTTTTTAATGACTTTTTTTTTCTTTGAATATGATTTTTTTTAAAGAAATTTTGTAATTATTTTGAAAATATTCATCTAAAGAAGTATTTGTGATATTTTTTTCTATTCTTTTCATAACCTGCTGGCTTCCTTTCTCAAGTCACTTACATATCATTAGGGTTTTTTTTTCATACATTAATTTTAAATAGCTCAGTTGGAAAAAGTGGGCGCAGTAGGCTAGTGGTTATGGTCGCAGACTCACAACCAACGATTTTCGTTGAATCGTAAATTCGAGTCTTGATGTTACTGAAGACCCTCTGTGTAGTCAGGTCTGCTACATGTTAAAACTGTCAACAACCAATGCTATTACCCTTTCAATTCACATATTATAATCATTTTATTTGGTTCTAAAATTATTTTTTCCATTAAATTTAATGATTAATTTCCATGTTTCCTCCTTTACTTCTATATTTTTCCTTTATTACTTCTGTATTTCCTCCATATACTTTTCCCATATATGAATATACATATGCAAATACTCTTTTTATTTTTTTAATACATTACTCCCTCTGTAATCCAGCATTATTCACAAACATTCATCTTTGGGACGACCTCACTCTGACTCCATTAGCATAAGTACTCTGACATGTAAGAAACTCAATACTAATTATTGAATGATCTAGGAAGGTATTTAGAAGTTCATCTTTCTATCTCTTTCCCTTTAAAAGTTACAAGTGTTTACATATTTTACATTTCTATGAGATGAATGCTTTGTTAAGTGTGTGGCTCAGCTTGGTCAAATATAGCCTTTTGCCTATGAAATTAGTCAATTTTTGTCGTGAGACCTCAAAGCTTTCTTTCTAATTAAAAATTTTCATGTTATTAAGGATTAAACAGATCTGATATTGTCATTAGTTTGTATCATTTATTTTTTAATTAAATTTTCATTCTTTCACATTACATTAAATTCTTAGGACTAAACATTTTTTGTGTTTTACCTTTTTGTCGAAGTCCAGAACTTTTTCTTTTTTTATCATTTAAAGAACACAACATTTTATGTATTATATAAAATCCAAAATGGACAGAACAAAACCATGCTAAGCAATTACTCTGAGCCATTTAATTATGCACAATGATAATTCGACTTTGATATTCTGCAAATTTCTCCATATCTAGAGACTGAAGGTTTGATGCTCCCAGAAGGAAAGGATTGGAAATGTTACTTTTCCGATGTATTGCCTAATTTTGTTACATTATTCACTTTTTTTTTAAGAATTTTTATGTAATAGTTCTTATTTCTTCTAAATTAAATGCTTAAAGTGTTTAGTTATTTTGAAGTACTTAATTTATAAACAAATTTATTAACAGTATGTGTTTTTGTGTAATCTTGTCTCTTATTTCTAGGGTATGCTTCAGTACCATGTAGTTGATCCATCCATCACTTTGAGTTACCTGTTTAAATTTATGACAAATATGAAAAACCAGTATGATTTGGAAGACTACTTGATAAGTGACACTTCGTTGGAGCAAATATTTTTGACATTTGCGCGTGCACAAAGAATTTCACGTTGAAATGCTTCAAATGTCTGTCTGCTTCAGCTTTTTCTGCAGAAGCTTACTGTTGAAAGTTTTAGTTAAATCCTTAAATTACTGCAACAATTTACTTTTCTCTTTATAGTTTGTATTAACAGTTTTAGTATTCTTTAAAAAATTGCTTCTGAATTGTAAATTTTTTTTTTTTTGTATATACTTATTGCAAGATGAAGCAGATTAATCAATCATTTTAGTAAGCTATATTTTCAAATTTACTGTTATTGTTTTTATTTATTCCTAAAGGTATTTTATTAGTTGATTTTTTAATGTCAATTTTATTGTTGCTTAATTTAAATTTAAAATTATTAAGGCTGCAATAATTATAAAAATCTAATTCCTGTTAAACTCGGATTTAATCACAAGACATACTTTTATTGGAAATTCATTTTTATTTTTTAATTTATTTTAATTTCAGACTAACTGTGTAAAATTGCTTTAATTCTTCCTTATTTTAATTGTTAAATTACTTGTTCAAAATTATAAATGAGATGAGAAAATAGATTTTTTTTCAGTATTATGGAAAATTATTCATGTACTATCTTTGATTTTTTAAAAATATTTATCTTACCTCAAGTGCATAACATAAAATTATTCACAGAAATATTTTTATAATGTCTACCTTTCCAGAATTATCTTTGTTGAAATACAAAAATATTTGTCTGTATATTGACAAATATTCCTAGAGATAAATTACAAATCTGAAATACTCATTAAAAAAAAAAAAGAGAGGTTTTTTTTTTTTTTCAAAGATTTTAATTTTCAATGATAGAATTAAATTGAATTGTATTTGTGAAATAATATATAATGTATTTGATGTTGAAGTAATTGATGATCAGTATGTTCCTCACCATATTGTTAAATATTTATAGTAGACGAAATTAGTTAAAATCTGTATTAAAAATATTCAGAATACTTGTATTTTTATTATAGAAATATTTATGAATGGTTTTTATCGAATGTTAAACATAATTAATTGAAAAGGGAGGATTTTATTGTGTGATGTTTCATGTAAACTGTTAAATACATATTGTGTACATGGATTCTTATAAAAAAAGTTATGAGCATTCTCCCTGTGATAAATATTAATGGTGCTTATTCTTTTCTGAAATGACATTGTAAAAAATTTGAAAAGTTTTTTTTTATACTATTTGACATTTTTAATGCCAATCATTTGATACATATGTTATGCTCCTTAAAACATAATTTCATTTCAAAATGATTGTTTAAAAATATAGTCTATGTTACAGATTTAACCACAATTTTTTTATTCTAAATGCATTTTTCTGGAAAAACAAGTTGTTGCAAAGATTGTATTCCACTTGCAGTTTTTGACAATTTTACTGGCAGTTTGCCTTTATGTGCTGCTTTATGTGCCTTTATGTCCCACGTGATGACCAAGCGTGATAGAATATTGGCTATGTAGTTTATGCATGTCATTTAAAAGGCAAAAGACTTTTTAAAGTATTAAAATAAATTTCAATTTGAAAAAGATTTTCGTGTTTTTTTATTTGTTTTTAAATATTAAACCCAAGCAGTAAGTTTTCTATTGCAAGTTAGCTACAGGATAAGAATCTTAATTTTACTTTATTTTGTATCATTCCACGGTGTTTTTTAGTATTCCATTATGGAATACATTATTATATCAGTTTATGTGTATTTAAATGCATCTTGCTGTATGTGATTTTGCTCCCTGTATTGTGTTCGGACACTGTGTGTCATATTGTAATAAAATGCAACAGTAGTTTCATACAGTTTTTTTTTTTTTTTTTGCCTGAACTTAATCTCCTTTAATGCCTTGTTGTTTGTATGTACAAATGAGAATTTTGTAATGTTATACACTAAGAATTTGTGAGATTAAATCTGCTATTGTAATTATAAGTATCTAATGCAGTAATTTGTTTATTGAAATACTGTGAAAGGTTAATTCTTTATCATTTAGATTGTATTTAATTGGAAAAAATTTAGCATTTCATATGTATGTGATTTCGAACTGTTATAACTACAAAATAGATAATTTGAATTAATAAGATTTATTTACAGCTGTTTTATGAATATTTTTTATACTTTTGTTTATTATGTTTTATGTATTTGCATTATTTATCCCTTTCATTTGATTTTGTATATCAAGATACTTATCACTTACCATTGGTGAAAGCAGCACCAATTGCACAGAATTACAACTAAATTCTCTGATGTGTTTTCTTTTATTTTTGTGGAACATATACAATAAGTAGCTGAAAAACTAGTCCAGGGTAATGTTATTTGCATTTTCTTTTTTCCCCCCTTGAAAGATACCAAAGAAAAAGCCAGTTTTTAAGTATATGAGTTTGTGTGAATATGGAAATCAATTCTCAATTATAATCAATATTTAAATTTTAATTCATTGACTTACCTTGTTTATACTTAAGATAAAACCTATGAAAAATTTATATGTGTATCATAAATATATCTTACCATCCAAAAAGTATGTTAAGAAAATGACAATACTTAATTTCAAATTTGTTAATACATAGCTATTCATGCTGATTATACTTATTGATGTTTATTTACATTTACTGAAATATATTTCCTTTCAATATCTTCTAAGTTTATGTTCTTATTGTATACTTAATCCTTTTATAAACATAATTCATTTATCTGAATATCATATTAATCTTTAAGTAATTGTTCTTTGTGTTTATATACATAATCTGATATGTATTCTGTAATTATAAGATTTTATTAATATTACAGCATACTTTTATGTTGTGATTTGTTTTGCAAAAACTTTGATATAACTCTAAAATATGGAGTTACAACGTATATAAAATATTTTAAAAAGTCTTAAATTATTGTAATTTGCCATTTATTCCCATCGATTTTATTTTTTTGAT
Organism: Nephila pilipes; assembly: GCA_019974015.1. Classification (NCBI taxonomy): domain Eukaryota; kingdom Metazoa; phylum Arthropoda; class Arachnida; order Araneae; family Nephilidae; genus Nephila; species Nephila pilipes. The sequence continues at coordinate 63,752 of BMAW01017814.1, read as the reverse complement.
AGGAAGTTTTTTAATGTATTAGGAATAAATTATTGTGAAATCTTAATAAAAATACTGGTTCAAAAGTATTTCTGAAATTTGTTATTGGATTGAGTTCCCTCCTCCATAATCATAATAGAATCTTAAATTTAATGTATAAACTATTTGAGCTGTGATATTTGTATACATTATTTATGATTTTGCTTTTTAATGTACAATTTTATTATAATTTGGGGAAATAAAGAATGTGTTGAATTATTTTGTCAGTAATTATGTTTTTTTTTTTAGTCAAGGTTTTTTCTGGTTAATGAAAGCATTATTCTGAAATCATTATATATTGGGCAGTTGATTTGTGATTTGAAATTACTCTTCAAAATGATTTTCTTTCAAAATAAAATGAACATTTATTTGACAAATATATTTTGAAGAAGGGAAAGAAATTTTAAATGTAATGAAACATTTTAAAATTTAAACCTTTGGTTCAAGTTTTGGTTCCATTAAAGGCCCACTCATGTGGTTACCAGGTGTTAAAAGAATAGTCCTTTTGTAGCTCATACAGGTTGTTGGAGGCGACAAAAATGTACCCAGTGTCTGGAGGTAAAGCTAGTGATTATATCAAAGGATCTCGGGAGGTGGGGGGCTTGCCTTCTTCAGGTCAGTGTGGGCACTGCTGATATCAGAAATTCTTTAAATTTCCTAACCCTCTAGCAATTCATCAAAAAACTAGCGAAAAACTTCTACAATAAAATCGATAACTCCACCAACAGAACCATCCAAGCAATAGAAAAATATACTCCAATCAATAATAATCAACTTCTGCACTGAGAACGTGGAATATTACTTGATTAATTCTCCTCTTCATCATTTTCTACATCTTTTCCTACCAAAATCCACTTCAAAATGACATCCATCAACAACAGCCAATAGGAACGCTCCCTCTCCACAATCAAGAACTGACTTCAATTTCTTCTTAACCAGACATGAGGAATAAGTCAGGATACTTCTACCAACCCCACTAGTATTAGCCTCGCATCTAGATCACAGTTACATCTTACAAAACCATACAGATAATATGGTTTTTGCACCATTAAATTTCACTTTCGCTCACTTCATTTAAGACAGTCATTAGAATTAATGGTAAGTGGTGAAAATGCAATTTAGCATGCTCTTAACATTGGGCTTAATTGCAATTTTCCATTCCCTAACTTTGAGGACTTTTTTTATTTTAACTGTTTGAAATGAAACCTTACCCTAATAAAATAGTATATGATGCATGTAAATGAGATTGAAATGTAATGAATGGATTGGATAAATTACATGTATTAGCAATGATGAAATGAATGATGATGAGCTGGAAGTCAATTACTTAGTAAATTCTTGGATTCTGTTCATGATCTAGGAAGTGGTTTAAAGCAGGTTAAAAGATTGAGGTTTCAATTCCAGTTAGTCAACCCACTCAAACTGGTGTGAGTTGGTAAGAGTTTAATTAATTTAGTATTATAAGCATTTGTTCAAACATGTTTCATAACACAAAATAAACTGATTAGTTTTACTATTAGACTCTGTCTTTATTAGATTGTTATCCTTCATTTTCAAGATTAAGGGCAAATGAAAATAATAATCAGCAGGCATTACAAACCCTCTTTGGATAGTTTTAAAAAATCGTCGTATTAGACACATTTTTATTAACTAATTCACGCTCCTACCATGTCAATATCATACAAGCAGAAAAACATCACACAGTTTGAATGACTATGAGTATTTGAAAGCCATGATGTTTTCCTGAATAATTCAGGAAGATTTAAATGCTTCTTTGGTGTAGCAGTGATGTGCAATATGAAAAATTGGAAATTATTACCAATAAAGGTGGTATTGGCATTTATTACTTTCCTGGTTAGATTTCAGTAAATCCCTTGCTAACGGCTAAGAATTCTGACAATCCATGTCAAGTCGATTACAAGATTCTTTAGAAGCTAGCTGTGGTGTCATTTATCACTTTAAGTATTTTATAAACAGTTCCAGTCTTGGTAGCTACAACAGAAAGATAATTTTCAAAATGAAAATCCTAAGTTACCCGAGATCTATGTTACGGGTTCAGAGAAATAGGCTATTCTTGCAGTTATTTCTTTTGAAAGTGATATCTTACAAGAAATAATTATAGATTTATTTTTCACTTTGCTAGAAACTACGCCCGAAAAGTTCAAATTTTATAATTTAACTTCTACCAAATGTTGAAATTATTTTGCTTAGAATTTTTATTTTTACATGTTTATGATATATGTGTTATATGCTATGTCAACAGGATCGAACACAGTTTACTTAAAAATAGGTTTAATGTGGTAATATGACTTAATGTTAATAAATGATTAAAATCGAATGTTAATGTAGAAATTTACCTTTTTACATTAGCTATCTTTCTTAATCTCAGTAGCTATCTCTCAAATATTTGACAAGTTACATATGTAAATTAGTTTGTTTCTAATTGTAGTGTTAAGCAGTACATTTGGTACTATATGTTTAGTACATTATTTCACGCTGTGCCTGCAATGTTACTTATTATGTTATAATTATATGTATGCATTATTACAGAAAAAATTGCCTGTGGGAGTGAAATCTAATCGAGAATTCAGAGGATAATGACAAATGACACTTTATATACTAATGATTGATAAGATATTGCTGGAGCACCTGAGCTTTTCGGCCCTTTATCTCTATATGAGGGAGCTCACTTTTTAACATTACATAATCTTTTTCCGGCTTTTCCTCGTTTTGCTTATTGATTATTTGGATTTAGAGTATTTCATATTTAATGTTTCATGTTAAATGTGGTTTATTCACAAATCTTCAGGATGACGCTCAGCTTGGACAATAACAGTACAAACAAATACACAGCTCTTGCACAATTTAGCGACACAGATACAGGAACAAAACAGCCAATAATAGCAGTCTCAATTATATCAGCAACAATCAGCTTACTGGTTTTCACTACAGACAACCTCCGCAGTTTGCTTTCCACTTACAGGGCAGGCTACCACGAGAAATCCCGGCAAATACTCTCTGCTTCTCCGCATGTTTCACTTCCAAGCGCCGATAGTTTCAGTTGATTTCCCGATCGATCGCTGTACAGACTCCAACAGTTCCGTTAGATCTCCAGCAGATTCACTCGGCTACGATTCCTCGATCAGTCTACAAAGCAGACGAAACTGATTCCCTACCTCTCGACGTATTTATACCTCTTCCGGCTACATATGACGTCCCATGGGAAAAGTCGTAACTTTCTTCCCGATCGATTTTTTACTTAGGTTCCAGCACATTTGGGATCTTTCCATTTGTCGCCAAGGGGAAGAAGTCATTATTTACACATCCCTTGATTGACTCGTGACATCTCTGTAAATGCTTCTTTTCCTTCACAAGAGAGCCACCGCAGGGAAGCGCCTGGTTCGTAACTGAATGAATCTTCAATAAATGTGTTTGAGAGTAGATTTCAACAAAGTACAATGTTCACATTCAAAAAAAATTAAGGGAAAACGTAATTTTTTTCCTTTTATTTTATGTTAATAAAATCTCGTTTCAACTGTTAACAATAAGCCATTTCCCTCTAATATCGCAACTGAATAAATGCGCTCTTTAGATCTTTGCACAACGCCTGTACATCCTCAAATCCGATTACGTTGGTGTCTATCAATTCGGAACTACGCTGACTGGTGACGTACAGTCTCTGGTGACTATTCACGTTTCCAATTGTGTCCTTATAACATCTGCAGACGTGCCTGGAGACATTCAGGGCAGCGTGGGGATCCAGTCCTTATTATCGCACGCCACACAGGCCCACAACAGGGCGTTATGCTCTGGGGTCCCATCTCCTTTGATAGCCGTACTCCTTTGGTAGTCATTTCTAGCACACTAAAAGCACAGCGGTACGTAGATGACTTTCTACTATCGATTGTGCTACAATTCCTTTTCCGACAACCAGGACGCACTTTTCGACAAAATAATGCCCGGCCGCGCACTTTCCGTGTTGCTATGAATTGTCTGCAAGCTTTCCCTACACTTTCTTGGCCAGCTAGAACGCCTGATCTCTTACTAATAGAGCACATTGGGGACATCATGAGAAGGCAATTAACCATCCCGCAATGTTGACGATTTAGCCCAACAGCTGGAGACAATTTCGCTTGAAATTCCTGACGACATCATCCGGAAAATTTTATCAGTCAATGCCACCCCGGGTGACAGCTTGCATCCAAGTCAGAGGTGGACCAACGCCTTGAAAACTTCCTCCATTTGTAACGGCTAAATGAAATAAATAATTCAATTGTTCTGAAACTTTAATCATTTGTCTTTTTCTTTTGTTGTTCTGCGCATCTAACAATTTTTACCGCACTGGAACATCTTTTTCTTGAAGCATCGCTTGCGGTAGCGTAGTGGTTATGGTTTCGGACACTTTCCCGGCGGTTTTCGTTCAGTCGCGGGTTCGATCCTTGGCCGCTAAAGACCCACCGTGTAGCCGGGGCTGATGCACGTTAAATTTGTCCCTTTGGCGTGGTGGGAAAGTTAGGAGAGGTGGTGCCAGCTAAGGTGTCGTCCTTGTCATTTAACCGAGGTTCAAAATTACGAGGTCCGTGTTGCCTCTAGTGCCCGTGTGGTGACCGGGAATGACAGAATAGTCCTACTGTAGTTCATGCATGTCGTAAGAGGCGAATAAAAGGGGTACCCAGCGTCTGAGGGTATATCCGAGCATCCTGACCATGGGGATTATATCAGGGGACCTCAGGGACTTGCCTTCTTTAGGTAAGTACGGGCATAATGACTCCGAGGCCCCCTAGTGATCTTTTTCTTTCCAATGGGGTTTACTGTCTTTGGTAAACACGGCTGACGTACCCCCGGGATACCCTAGCGATCCTTTTCTATTTTCGACCCTCCTTCTTGTCAACCAGTTTTTTCTCTTTTTTTTTTTTTTTTTCTTCACGTCTAGACCACAGTTAAATCTTGTTTGGCGCAGCATAGCCATATCTGGCTCTTGCGCCAATAAACTTTACATTTACTCACTCACTGCTCCTGATGCGACGTTAATAAAAACTAAACTAACTAACTAAACTGGGGCGTCGTTTTTTTTTCCATTGTAGTATATATATATATATATATATATATGACCAGTTTACACTGATTTGTGTGAAAAAAAAATGTAAGCGTTTTAATATTTATTTGCTGATTTGGTGGCTGCTTAACTTTCCAACCTCTTTAAAGAGTAGAATAAAGCTTAAGAATTGTGGTTATAGAGAAAGATTAACCATTATTTTCTGGGCAGTACTGTTTTCCCTGAATGGTGTACGCCAGTCTATTTTTTGACATGTTTGACCAAATTTTCATAAAATATTTGGCTTTTTTTTTTTTTTTTTTTTAAGTAGGATAAGATTAGGAGCTTAACAAATAGTAAACATTTTTGTTAAAGATGTCAAAAAATAGAATGTTAAACATCACGCTCTCCACCCTGGAACAATAGAATTGTCAAATAGGTACTAACCTGAAAGAAAAGACAAACTATAAAAAATTAAACCGGTGTTAAAAAATACTAAATGAAGTGTAAGAATTAAACAAAATATTCCTACAATTAACACAAGTATTACACACAAAAAAAAAAAAACGTTTTTATAAATGTTCTTCGCCTTTTTATTTTCATTTGTACATGCCTAGCAGAGATTGTTTTCGCCAAATAACTTTTGCGCGTAAAATCAGAACATTGTGTGTACCTAATCATAGTGTAATTGTTCTTAGCTCTGCCGCATGAAATGCAGTCCTTTTGCTTTTTCGGTAGTGATTGTAATTCCTATTTCTTATTCATTATCTCCGAAGGGAACAATCCATAAAGAATAGTTTTTGAATGTAAAGGCTGGCTTAGCAATTTTACATGTTCTTGAGGGTACTGGTTTATAAGACATGTCGCTAAGATTTTATAAGAATATTCTTCTGAACTTGATGTGGAGAATTTAACATGTAGATCATCCAATGAGAACCGAACAAACTGGCCAACAGAACTAACCAAAAATTCGATTTTCGCTTTTAACACCATTAAATAGCTTAAACTTCTATCTTTCCGACGTTGTGTGCACTGATTTATCCAAAAAAAAAAAAAAAAAAAAAAATACAGAAATGTTAGATTTTTTTATTCTTTCTTAGAACCACTTTGTAACTTGTTGATAATTTAAAGAACTGACAAATGTAAACGAACTTCTCATAACATGGCCCCTCATTTAATGCTTTACGCGTATCATCTATGTTTAACTTTTCTAATTTTCTTACAATTGAAGAAATGGCAACAGTAAAGTTAATTGCTATTATTTTTTTTATAGTTTTTAACTATTTATATTGTTGTTTGTTTGATTTTTAAATATTGAGGGTTATAGATTTTTGTTTTTCCATATCCTATGAAAACTGTCAACAGATTTTGAAAAGTTTTTCAGGTATTTTGTCTTGTACACTTAGATTACACTATATTTTTAGAAAGTAGTAATTTTCTGAAAGGAAAAAAAAAAGGAGTTAGTTCTGAAATGGATCTCTTATAAAAGAAAAGAGCCCTTTTAGAGATCTCATCTGTCAGCCTGAGAAAGTTTAAACAATGACCCCTTGGCAATCCTTTTGGTTAATGGTGTCAAAACGAATGTTCCAAGAAGTGCAGAAATCTTGGCAGAAACTCGACCAGAAGAAAAGTTACGGACTTCTGAATTTCTCCTTTGACTTCTCACCTCGCCGGAGTGGGGAAAAAATAGCGGAGAGATGCGAAGACGGGGGATCGATTGGATGCAGAAGACATTTGCTTATCCAATCTACCGAGAAATTGTGGTAGCGTGGTAGACTATATTTGTCATGGACTGTCGGAGTCTGCCTTGGCAGTGCAGATTATTACCACGGAGATTTGTCCGTAGTGTAAACTAGTAAGGTGGGAAGCTGAACATTAGTTAAAAGTGTTGGGACTGTTATTACAAGTGCAGTGCTTCTGTTTGTACTGTTGACCTATCCTAGTTTTGCAACCTGCATTCGTCTTGTCCTGAATATTTGTGAATAAAGAGTCACTTACCGTTATCCTTCGTATTGAATTGATTTACCTCATATACACCCACAATCGAGAGTTTTTGCAACAATGTTATTTCTAAGAGTTTCCAGCTCTTATTTTTTTTTATAACGAATAATTCTGACAACAGTTTTTCCATGTGAATAGGAAAAGCATGTTAGAATTACTTTTAAATTTTTATACAGAATATAAAAAAAGAAATATATTATTTTAATAGCTTCTTAAACATCATAAAAGTTCGATCTGAAATTTCCTGCTTCACAAAATCATTATAAACTATTTCTAAAATTTTTAAAAATGATTCAAGAAAGGTAAATTTTAAGCAAATTTTAATACTTGTACATTATGGCTTCTTTTAAATATCCGATCCATTTGAATTAAATACATAATACTTCTCCCTGTTTGTCAATTTTTATTTTTCATACTGCTGTCGTTCTTTCTATTCTCTTTATTATTATTACCTTCACTAAAAGTTAATTTTGTTATTCCTTCCGTTTTCTCATACTGGGTTGAATTTACTTCGGTGTCATCCTCTTTTTCCTCTATGATTGTAACTTTAGGTTCAGAGATTTCATCTCCAATAACATCTGTGATTGTGGCTCTTTAGATTGACGAAATACCATCCCAAAATGACAAAGGATCAAATATTTTCTTCATTGCTTCTCCATATGAGTCATTGCCAACTTTACCTCTTAAGTCTAATGCTCCATCTTTTCTGAAGATGTCAGTTTCTATAGAAAATAGCAAAGATATTTTATATCATATATTGTTACATTATTTTATTTCACATTATGATTTTATTTCTTTATTTTCTTCAGACATTTGGCCACGGGCGAATCTTTTCGATCACTTAGTTTTGGGAATCGAATAAAGCCATTCTTGGATAAGTGTCGCTATAAGAGAAGTTGCTGAGGCCATCATCAAAAGAATGCTTGAATCCGTTATGCCATTCCCAACAAATTACTATTTGAAAAAAATTAGTGGGCTATTTTTTCCCAAAAGGAATTTTTGAAACTGCAATCGGAGCAAAGGATGGCAAACACGTAAAAATAAAAGATCTCTAAAACCGAGCATCTTTACATTTTAACACATGGAGCAATAAGTTCCGAGACTAACCCAGAGATGGCGCTCGTAGTGAACCAGTAACCAGGTCTTTCTAGAGTACTAACCTTTGCTTGAAACGTGTCAAAATTTTAAGTCGATCGGACCAGAAACCGCTGAGTTATCGAGGTTGGAGTAAAGTCGTTTTGTAGTTTGTTTAAAAAATGGAAAAAACCGAGTTTCGTGTTCTGATTAAACATTGTTTTTTAATGGGTAAAAACACCGTGCAAGCGAAACAATGGATTGAAAAATGTTACCCGGACTCTTGTCCATCAAAAGCAACGATTTGTCGGTGGTTTGCCGAGTTTAAACGTGGTCGTACCGACACAAATGACGCGGAACGCTCGGGTAGACCTGTGGAAGCCGTTACACCGGAAAATGTGAGTGAAGTGACAAAAATTATAATGAAAGATCGTAAAGTGAAGCTCCGTGAGATTGCTGAGATGACACAGATATCATATGGAAGTGTATTTACTATCCTTCATGAAAAATTGAGCATGAAAAAGGTTTTTTCCATGTGGGTGCCGCGATTGCTTTCGATGGAACAAAAACAGCAACGAGTCGATGATTCAGAAAGCTGTTTATCTCTATTTACTCGCAACAAAAAAGATTTCTTGCGTCGTTACGTGACCATGGACGAAACATGGATACATCACTACACTCCAGAGTCGAAGCGGCAGTCATCTGAGTGGCGCACAGCTGGCGAAAGCCGTCCGAAGTGTCCGAAAACGCAGCAGTCAGCTGGCAAAGTCATGGCGTCAGTTTTTTGGGATACGCATGGCGTGATTTTCATTGACTACCTCGAAAAAGGTAAATCGATCAACAGTGATTATTATATTGACTTGCTGGTGCGTTTGAAGGAGGAAATCGCAAAAAAACGACCGCACATGCAGAGAAAAAAAATCCTTTTTCACCAAGACAATGCACCCTGCCACAAGTCGATGAAAACAATGGCAAAATTGAACGAATTGGGCTTTGATCTGCTTCCCCACCCCCCATACTCGCCAGATTTAGCCCCCAGGGACTACTGGCTCTTTGTTGATCTTAAAAAAATGCTCCAGGGGAAAAGATTTGGCTCAAATGAGGAGGCCATCGCTGAAACTGAAGCTTATTTTGAAGCGAAAGATAATTTTTTTTATAAACATGGTATTGAAAAATTGGAAAAGCGTTGGAACGATTGTATCACCCTAAAAGGTGATTATGTTGATGAATAAAAAAAAAAATTGTTGTTTTCAATGTTAGTCTCGGGACTTATTGATCCATGTGTTAAACTCTTGTAAAACTATTAAGTATAATTTTTTTTTTTTTTTTTTTTTTTTTGAGGTTGTATATGCCAACTGCAAATATAAAGCTTTCGATTTTAATTTGTATGATAGAGAAAGAGGGGCTGGTATTTATCTAGAAAGTAAAGTAGAGGGAAAGATAAGAAAAATACTTTCACTGTACCAGCACCAGAATTGTAACCCATAACAGATAGTATTGAAATCCTATGTGATTATTGAAGATGGAGCCTGCACGAAAACTTAATGAAATTGGACCCAAGACAACAACCGCTGCACTATGGATCAAAAGCTGTGTACAACTATCGGCTATCTAGAGCTCGAAGGACAACCCAAAATACGTTCGGTATTTTTTGCAATTATTTCAGGTAGGTTTTTTTACCAATATATGCTGCCACAGAAAATACAGATAAATAAATTCTATACGCCTATACATTTTATGTAATCTTATATAAAGCCAAATTGTTTGCACCAGATGAAACACATATCGACATGGCATTTCCAACCCCATTGAAAATTTCTTTTTTCTAAAACAGGGGTGGACAAATAACGGGCCCACGTGTCTCGTTAAGACAACCAGAAAAATCCTCTTTGGATCGACATTTCCTTCCCGTGTGCGAATGAAGATTCGTCTCGTATTTTCTACTAAGACGATCACGTCAATAGACATACACAGTGATCTTCCGGTTGATCTGGTTAATTTCCATTTCGATTTTGCAACGGTAAATGAATATAAATATACAAATTTCCTACTTAAGTTAAACCCTGAACGTTCTGAAATAACGTAAAATCTGGTGCGAATGTCGTGAGTTGAATGAAGAATGAACAAATTTTTCGGTGATACAGGAAATAAAAAAGTTTGTTTATTGTGTCACGAAACGGTAGTGGTATTTAAAGAATACAATCTGACATTACAAAACAAAACATTCGAATTTGGCTGCAAACTTTCCATAAAAGAACGTAAAATTAAAGCTACGAAGTGTGTGAAAAAGTTAATAAAGCAAAAAAATATTACTTTCAAAGCAATCGACATTAAAAAAAAAAGAAAAACTTCATAAGAAAGTTTTGTAGTAACCTACAACATCGCAAAACGGGGCAAGTCTTTTTCGGACAGTGAGTTTATTAAGAATTCTATGAAAGAGACTTAAAAAGCGCATTGTGCCTTGATGTTATAAGCAAATTTGAAAGCATTTCATAGTCAGGAAGGACTATAGTGCGTCGCATTGACTAAATGAGGGATGAACTCATAGACAGTTGAATAGTTTTGTATGCAAATTAGTACAGATTTATATAGTTTTCTTTGGCACTAGATGGAAACACAGATACAAAGACACTGCAAAATTACTCATTTTTATCCATAGAATTAATGAAGATGTAATATATCCTATAGTTAGTGTGGTGAGCACAATCAGAGAGCAATGGCGCTCCACCATCGACAGTTCATATATTTTCTTGAGGATGTAGTGGCAAAGTATGAAGACGTAATTTACCATAACATTTTGCGGTGTTTAGGGAAAGGGATAAAAGAGTCTGAGCATTGTAGAATGAAATATTCTTATTTCTGGAAACATAGGAGATGTCATGATTTTGTTTCAAAACCAGGATGTGAGGAGTGGAGATATGAAATAATGTTTGCAGCTGATGTATTTGAGAAATTGAATGAACTGAATGTAACATTGCAGGGAATAATAGGTAGTTTGCTTTGAAATGTGAAAGGATGTAGAATTATTCAAATCAAAATTTGGTCTATTTATAAGGCAAGAAAGTGAAAGCAATTGTCATTTCTCTTTATAAGAAAAAGAGAAAGGGCCTTAAAATGCTTCTGCTAAACCTAGGGATCACCTACAGAGTTTAGAGGACGAGGTCACAAAACGACTTCAAGACTAAGAAAAATGAAACTTAATTCAATTTGCTCTTTTATATCAACACTGCTGATATTAACACAGCGCCTGAGAAACTACAACTTGAATGTATTAACATGCAATTAGATCAAACAGCGATATAAATGTTTAGTGCTGTGAAATTAGTTGAATTTTAGAAATCTTTTTCTGTTGAAAAATTTCCATTTGAGAAGAAATTTGCTTGGAAAAAGTTTCTCTATATTTGGGTCTACATAGATTTTCGAACAAAGTTTTTCTTTCTTGAAGATCAGCATGAGTAATTGTAGATGCTCTTCGACAAACATTAACTTTCAGACTGTGATGAGAATCTCAACAAGCAATCTCACTCCTCATTTCAAAAAAATTATAGAAAAGTGTGATAGAGTACATTTCCCTCATTTAACTGATTCTAAAATTCAAATTGCTTGCAGCTATAGATTATATGAAATTATCACAATAAATAAAACTGCAGATATTTTATTTCATTTATATTTCATTATTTTTATAATACAATTAATGCATTTTCTGAAAAAATTGCAAAGTTAACTAAAGATTGCAATCATTTAAAAAAGTGCGGCCTTTTGCTAACCTCCACTTCCACAAAGAGTGATAAAGTGTCTCCGACAATTGTGCACCCCTGCTCTAAAAGAACATAAGGCCAGTTCCACAGTGAATCAGACTCATGTAATTCATTTGATGACAAACATAAATTCTAGAAATTTTTAAAGATGATTTCAGTGGTCCAGAGGTTATTGAATGACATCGGAACTATGCTGTTCAACATTAACTTTTTGCATGATATTTTTATGTATTAAGGATTTTCAAGTATTATGTGTTTTTATGTATTGCGTATAAATAATTATTTTTATGTATTATCATTTTATGTTTAAATGTATGTAAATATGCAATGTGTGTACCAATATGTTTATTAATATGTAAAATTAAGTTTTAGAAAAATTGTGTCATATATACCAGTTCTACTTTGGAGATGAAATAATAAACCAAAAAGGTTGTCTAATTCTCTTATTTTGTAATGTTCATCTAAGAAGAATCATCTCAATTCAACTAAGTTTTTGACACTTGTTATGCAAGTTTTTGAAACTTATTTTGAGTTGAGCGTGTAAAAAGTATCCTAAATATTTATTGCTATTGGACTTTCAGATGTATTATTTGTGAATTTTATATTAAAATGCTTTGGGTATTTTGCAGCTTGAAATATTGCTATAATTGCGTACTTATTGTAAGCTCCAGGTGTGGCCACGGTAGCATTGTGGTCATGGTTTCGGATTCGTGACCAGTGATTTTCGTTCAGTCGCGGGTTCGATACTTGACTGCCAAAGACCCGCCGTGTAGCCGGGGCTGATGCACGTTAAATCTGTCGGGGCCCAAAGTTCTCCTGTTGGCGTGGTGTGGAAGTTAGGAGAGGGAGTGCCAGTTCAGGTGTCGTCCTTGTCACTTGACTGTGGTTCAAAATTACGAGGTCCGTCGCCAATAGCCCTCGTGTTGCTTCTAGTGCGACGTTAATATAAACTAAAACTGTAAGCTCCAGGTATAGTTTATGTAGTTATTGTTAATCGTGCTCTTCTTTCTCACGTGCTTTTTTTTTTTCACATGATCTCGATTTTCTTCTTAAACTCTTCTGTTAATGAATTTAATTTTGTCATCTGTAGATAGGTATGAATTAGCAGTAGTTTTCTCAACGGTTTTTCAATTTGCATACCAGTATAATCCTATAAGCATTTCTTTTCCCATCTCATTGAAAATTGCATGCTTTCTGATCGTAAGTGTTAACTCACTAGCTCGCTATTAAATGCAGTTTCAGTCAATTTAAGCCTTAGTGCAAACTTGATGGTATTCATCGAATTTCCTTCTATCGTAGCTGTAGGGGTAGCTATATTATTTGGATCCAATCTAAGACATATTTTTGAAATTATTTAAAAGTCTTTAACAGTTTACTGAAATATTAAACTGTATTTATTCAGTTGCATTTCTTACTAGACACGATTCTTTTTCATAAATGATTTGTTAGATTTAATTACATAATAAAATTCACGTTAAGAAATTTCTAAATTAATTTTGTCATTTAGCAGATGTTTAATAGCAGATATTGAAAGTCTACCCAGTTTTATAGACCAAATGTTCCCTATAACTGAAAAACTCTCAATTGGAGCAGATATCTCAGGCAAAGATACACAAATTCAACGTTTTAGAAATATTGCAACATGAAATATTAATCTTTTGAAACACCTTAAAAATTACTTTCCACTACTCTTCAATAGTATCTGTTACTTTTTCAGACCTGGAACTACAACTTACCCTTTGATTTTGAATTATTTAGTTCAATAACGCAATTTCATTAAATAGGTCTTCACTATTTATGGAATCTTTTATAATTTCATTTACAGCTTATGCGCTGTCTTCCAAATCTGACCACATAATTTAAGTTCGTAAATTTATCCACTGAAAGTTTCTTACATTATCAAAACTGGCCAGCCACAACTTTAAGTATTGGATACTAAAATCATAAAAAATTGTCTACGCTCGAGGAGAATTTTTTTTTGTTCTTGAAGATTAATATTTTCCTTTAGAATGCATTACGTTTCTTTCGCAGAAGAGGTATAAAATTTTAGAAAAATCCTCGCTAGTCTTAAAATTCTCAAACTCCAGACATTTTTGAGATCCAGGACATCACTAAAAAACCAGGATTGTCCATGCGTATGGTAAGGACTATGTAGGTTCTGCATTGTTCTTTGAAATGTCCTCTAAAAAATCTTTGATTTTTTTAGAACGAAATTCATCTAAGATCTGCTTCCGATGATTCATTTTTAATTTAATGTAAAATAATTAGAGACTAAAACTTATTTTTTGTCTTAAATAGCACCTCATCAGCATAACATGTTGCTTGGTTTTCAATGACACATTGAAGCCAAGAAAACTCCTTTAAAATATTCTATTGAAGTGAAAATATATAGCATTCTACAAAAATTTCAAATTATATATTCTACTTAGTAAATAAGACTCAATTTGTCCTGTATCTCATTAGTCCAAATAAATACAAGAAATAGAACTCAGATTCGTGACATTATGGTTGCGAGTTGAAGAGTGAAGGTTCTTAGAATTATCTTGTAGGTTTTTAATGGGTTTTTTTCTTCTTTTCGGGTCATCTATTATCTAGAGGAAAAGAAATTTTATTTCATACATAAATTGGATTTTGGTAAGTTAACCAATTATTTTTCCTTTTTATTTTAGATACCTGGCAGAAGCTCAAGTTGAACCCCTCCACATTCCGGATCACGGATATTGATGAACAAGGCAACATAATAAATGAAAGCATGACGAATGAAGAAGATAATAAATGCTTAACAAAACCCCAAAAATATCAAGGAACTTTTAATAAGAATTGGGAAGAGGAAAAATTTTCTGACATTTCAATTATGTTAGAGAATAAACAAAGATTATCTCCCTTACCTAAATCGAATCTGCAGAGTTTGCACACTGAAATAAAAGGCAAAATCTTTTGACATGCTAACATTACAAACATGTCATTTACTCGTAGTGGTAAAATAAAGTTTAGCACCTCAGATCCCGTTTCAAATTCTAGGTGTAAAAGAAATTTTAAATATATCCGTAAGAGCTAGCATTATATGGGAAGGATTCACATCCCGATTTCTTCTTCATTAAATAGCATAAAATGTACCTATGGCGGAATTAGCATCCTAATTACAGCTTGGAGGGGTTTTTTTACGCCATCATGTCTGACAAAAACAAGCGTTGACGTTTTCAGATCCGGATGCATGAAAATTGCTTTAGTTCCATGATTCGAAGTAGGTCGTATATGAGAGAAATGTTCTTTTAAAGTTCCACCAGCTGCTTAGGCTGAATGTCGGAAGGCGTAGGATTAAAAAGTTCCCCAGGAAGTTGTAGGGTGGTACCGTACACCAGTTCAGCCGTTGTTGCCTGAATGGTGTCTCAAAAAGCAGTTCGAAAACCAAGCAAAATGGTTGGTAAGGCGCACGCCCATTGTGCCGTGTTGTAGGCTTTTAAAGAGGCTTTTAGAGGGCGGTGGAATTCCTCTATTAAACCATTCGATTGAGGATGGTAGTCCGTCGTTGTAATTTTCTTTATTCCTAGCAGACTGGCTAGTGCTTTAAAAAGAGATCCATCAAATTGGCGGCTTTGATCGGTTGTTATGCGAGAAGGACAACCAAACGCGTTATCCAATAGTTGTAGAAAGTTCTTGCCACTGTTTCCTCAGTTATATCGGGTGTCGGAATGGCTTCCGGCCACCGTGTATATCGGTATATCATCGTAAGACAATAATGATTTCCACCTGATGGTGGGAAAGGTCCGATTATATCAAGGTGCACATGATCAAATCTCCGTGTTTTCGTTTCCAGGGAGGTAGCAAATATTTATCGTAAATTGGGATATGAAATCCAGCTGTCTGGCTTGTCGAGGTGAGCATTTATCTAAACGTTGTTTAAAGGCGTGAGTCAATAGTTTATGATCAATAAATAATTTGAAATTCCCAGCTTTAAGCATGTGAATGAAATGCTTAATGGAAGCATATGAAGCTAGCAGTTCACGAGCATAAGCACTAAAATTTTTTTTCCGTTTGGGATAATTTCCTAGAGAAAAACGTGAGAGGTTGGGGTTCGTTATCGATTATCTGGAACAATGTATCTCCGATCGCAAAGTCGGATGCATCTACTCGCATTATCAACTCTGCATCTGGTTTTGAATGTGCCAAAAGCGTTGCATCTGCAATTAATTTTTTGCAAGTACAAAAATCTTGTTTGGCTTGGGTAGTCCATTCGATTACCCTGTTATCTTTTTTTCCAGTGCCCTTTAAAAATTCACTTAGAGCGATCTGATGTTGGGCTACGTTAGGTAAATATCGGCGAAAAAAATTCAAAATTCCAAGAAACCTTTTGAAGTTCTTTTATTATTTTAGGCTTTGGGTAATTTAATATTGGTTCAACTTTATCAGGCAATGGTTTTGTTCCTTGCTGCGTTACGAAATGTCCTAAAAAGGAAATTTCCGATACTCCGAAAACGCATTTAGAAGTGTTAATTGTTAACCCGTACTGTTGGAGTTTTTGGAATACCGCACGAACGTGAGTCTTATGCTCAGCCTCGTTTTTACTGAAAATCAGAATATCATCCAAATAGACAAAACAGAATTTGAGTTCACCTAAAATTTCATTCATGAACCTCTGAAACGTTTGGGCTGCCCCACAGAGGCCAAAATTTAGGTACGGAAACTCGTATAAGCCAAATGGCATACATACGACCATCTTTTGAATGTGATCCGGGTGGACGGGGATATAGAAGTATGCGCGTACAATATCGATCTTTGAAAAAATTTTACAACCGTAAAGTGTGTTAGAAAAATCTTGTATATGGGGTATCGGGTACCTATCAGGAGTTGTACATGCGCTTAATTTATGAAAATCTCCCCTGGTTGAATGCTACCTGAAGTTTTTGGGATTACATGAAGGAGAGAGGACCATGTTGACTTTGAAGGCCTGCAAATACCCTGCTCTATCATAAATTGAAATTCCTGTTTTACAATATCGTACAATTTTGGGCTTAAACGCCTAGGCCTGCTGTGAACAGGTGGTCCAGTAGTTTCGATGTAATGCACCGTATTATGTTGCACTTTTTTAATTTTAGAAGCAAGTGCTGTTATGTCAGGGAATTCCGCTAAAATTCTATGATATTCTATGATACCTTAACTTTATCGATGCAGTATTAAAACCAGTGAGAATTTTGCCATAGCGAGACAGGTTGGTAATTGTATCATTAAGTCGTTGTCGTTTCAAGTCAATTATTAGATCGAAATGCTTTAAAAAATCTGTGCCTACAATTGGGAAAGGAACGGACGCTAGAATAAATTGCCACTTAAAACTTCTTTGCAAACCAAGACCAACATCTAATAGTTTAGATCCATATGTATAGATTTTTGAGTTATTAGCTGTTGTTAGTTGTATGGGTTCCGGAGCTAATTTTCTGTTAGTTTTAGAAACCGGTAGACACGATACATCAGATCCGGTATCTATGAGGAATTTTAGATTGGTTTTGCGATAAAAAAATATGGAGGCTTCTAGATTGTGTGACTATCGAAACGTCTGCCGTTGAAATATTGGCGTCGATAGCAGTGATTAATTTTTTCCGGAGCCTGAGCAAAAGTACAGGGATCCAGGTAATTTTTAGCTTTTTAGCCAAACTGGTTGTGATAATAACTAAAATCATCGTTAAAATGGTAATCCTCCCTCTGCGAGGGGATCTTGCTCCTGTAAGGGGATTTACCGTACCTCCTTCGAGAGCGATTCCTTGATGGGTGTCTTGACAATCGTTCTATTTGCTTGCTCAGAACGGCGATTTCACCTCGAAGTGCAATCATTTCATTCATTGGGGAGTTTGGAGGATCGGACGATCGGCATATACATTTGCAACAGCATATACATTTGGGGTAAATGGGGAAGCACGAACTTCAGCAATCTTATCCGCCAATTTCGCTAGGTTTTCTAATTTTTCGGAATTTACGGAGAGGATTGTTTGGATTTCTGCAGGGAGTCATTGGAGCCACAAGTTTCTTAAAAAATCATCGTTTAGCGTGGTGCCTGCTGATTCTTTCATTTTTCGTAGGAGGTGGGACGGATTGTCGTCACCCAGTTGTAGTTCCGAAAGCAATTTTCTAATCTGTAGATTTTCCAAATCTAAAAACTCTTGAATTAGTCTGTTTTTTTAGTTCGGTGTACCGATCCGCGTGTGGTGGGTCAAACAGTAAATCGGAAACCACTGACAGAAATTCAGAGTCAATTGCAGCAAAAGCATTATTGTATTTTGTGACATCATTTGTAATGCCAGAAAGCTCAAAATTTGCTTCTGCTTGTAGAAACCAAAGCTTTACATTATGTTTCCACAGTAGTGGAAGTTTAGTAGCGACACGTGACACGTGTTGTTGAGCGTTACTATCCTCAGTCATTTTTGCAAAATATAGAACCGCGAAATATGAAAAATTTAAAAAAATAATAATGAACTAAGGAAAGGAGTTAAACTGTTGATTTAAAATAAATATTTCTGAACCAAACACAGAGACCATGAAAGCTTAACTTGCTTGTCGAACACGTGCACATCGGTGAAAATGTTTTTAATCCATTTCAATCTGAAGGTGTAATTCTTAATCAGGGTCACCATTGCTGCGGCTGTTGCTTTAAACACAGATGCAAACTAAACCTTATGATATTTTTTAATAACACACCATTGAACTATGCACAACGAGCTCCGTGCGAACATCAAGTTACAGCACAAGTCGGAAAGAGAGAAAGAGTCAGTTTTCAGATGAGAAGGAGCGCGTGCACCAGGATTGCTGCTTTTGGCAATGAACGCCTCGCAGCGCCAGTAGAATCTGTTTGGTGGTCTGCACAATCGGTGAATGATCTGCCTGTTTGCAAATCGCCGCACAATATATAACTATGAAATAAAACGTTTATTTCCATACCTTAATTTTTTTTTGTGTATGGATAAATATTTCCCTCGTAAATGTAATTCCCCCCTTCCCCTATTCTCAAGGGAAGTTTAGATATTTTTGCAACTTACTTTTTCTTGCATTTGTGTTTTCTCTACAGTGGTATTGTAGAATCATAAAGAACACATCTATTTGGTTCCATATCCTTCTTTTTTTACTCACAGATATTTGGATTTTCAGTAAACTATTTTTAAAGCCAGACGATAGATTGCTTTTTATGGGAAAGATTATTTTCAGACAAGAGATCAACTTGATAGACCAGAAGAGAAATTGCTTATAGCAGTGCCGATAAAAACATGTCTGTTCGGCATTCCCCTATATCTTAAGCACAATCACCAGAATTTTAACTTTTAGCTGTTTATATTACAATAAATAATTTATCATGTTATATGATAAATTTGCATCTTGGGGACTTAATATATTAATAAAATTCTATTTAGAATCTTTGACAGACCTAGTCTTCATCTTTGGTGATTTTAACATCCATCATCCAATGTGGAATTCCTATCAGAAATCTCAATACGGTAAAGAATTTGGGGAATGGCTAACTAACTCCAACTTTATGCTTCTTAATACTACGGCTCCTACACACAGAAGTTCTGTAGGTGCTGCTACATTCTTTGATTCCTTTGCTCTGACGACCTTTTTGAAAACGCAAATACTTACGTTGTATACAGCTCCTTCAATAGTGATCACTGCCCAATCATCACCGAATTTTCGCAATTCTCCTCAGCGAAATGCAAAGAGAGTTGCTTGGCGATCAGTGAAGTAGAATATATGTTATGTAACATAGAAGAAAACAATGTCAATATCTCAATATACAGTTGCTAATATAATTTTAAGTATTACTCAATAAATTAGAATTTCCAATAGATATTTCTCCCATTATTGGAACAGTATATGCAATAATTTCTACAAATGCTTGAGAGTTTTCAGAAGGAAGGTCATTCGTGATATCTCTTACCTCAACTATGGATTCAATTCAAGCAATATTCCGTCAGACTCAGATTTTCTTTTTAAAAAGCCATGAAAATTTACCGGGACAAAATCTGCAACAATGTTTCTATTCTATAAGAATCTTTTTTTAACAAATGCAGAAAAAAAAAATTCAGTTCAGATGAAGTCTGAATCAACAATGAATGTAGTTCAAGTTCTAATAGATTAATTACTTATCCTAAAATCCAGTCCAACTTTTTTGCATCCAATAATACTCTCCGCGAACCAGCTCTTTTGGATTTCACTTTGGGGAATTTTCCAGAGCTCTACGTAAAAAGATAGCTCTTGTTTCGACTCTTTACCCTTTCGGGACGAACGTACCGTATACGCACCTCTCCCGATCGTTGTTCCTGGCCGAACGTACAGAATACGCATCACTGGAGAATAAGCTCAGGGGCTTTCCAAGGGGGAACGTTTTTTAAATATCTCTAGATGGCCCCCTGTGTCCATTACTTTTGAACTGAATAGTAGTTTTACGGCCTTGACTTTCAGTTTGATCACAGTCTGTCTTAATTCAGTATTTTGCTCATCTGCTGTTGTGGGGGTGGAAGGAAAGCGCAACGTAAATAAACTGGACTCGGCTCTTTAAGCTTCCATGTGATGTACATTCGTGTTTCTGGTTTTTCACAGAATGTTTTTTTTTATTGAATTTTGCTATGTATTTTTTTATTTATTTCTTTTTAGAGCTGTACCTACAGTACTGTTTGACTTTGCATTACTTTTGAATGTATTTCATCTACTTCTTTTTTACTTCGGATAGTCTTAGTTCCTGTTTATAATTGCGAGAAAGCGTTGTTTATCAGAAGAATATACTCACATGGTCGACGAGCCAATTAATGATGAGAGTGTGATTAATTTTCTAAAAGGTTTAAAAGGAATATTTCTAGTGATTCTGATGTGGACATTTTGTCACAGATGGACAAAACAGGACTTTGCGTTTCTCCACGCTTCGAGAATTTCCACATTCGGTCTTTATATTAAGTTTTGTTACTTTTTGTTACTTTTTGTCTGTATTGTATTTTTTTTAATTAATTTTAAAGTTTATTGAGGCTTTTGTCAATAAGATTTCAGAATAATTTCAATAGCGCATTTGAAAATTATTTCTCAAAGTAAGCACTTTTTTATATACATTTTTCTGTTAATTAAAGGAAAAAGATTATTAAAAAAGCTAATTTTAAAATATATAACAGCTTAATTAATAACCTAAAATTTTACCAAAAATTATAACATTAGGATGAAAACTTTTTTTTTCTGTTTTTTTTTTTTTTTTTTCTTCTAAAGTTAGGCTTAGCGACGCAAGACCCCTGGCCCGTGCGACAGTTCCTTTCTATTCTCCTCCGTCCCCAGGGAACGTCTTACGCCAAGGCATGCCATCCCGAAAAGGTTAAAAACCCAGCTAATATCATATTTTCTGATCTTGCAGAAGTAAATGTTTTGGCTAAATCTCTCGAAAAACATTTTAATTTAAATAACATTAATAATCCGAATTTTAACAAACACTCAACAGATGTCGTTCATAATTATTTATGCAAACATTTTTGCGAGCTGCTTGTTGTTCAAACGTAAGAATTTTAGGCACCATTTTGGCATACTTTTTGAGTGTTAAAACTGTTATGCAAAATTTGCCATACAGATTCTTTGTCAATTGCTACAGTCTCAGTAATCGCACGAATACTTAACCGACTGTCAGATCGAACCAGATTGCCGATTTTTTCAATATTGTCATCTGTTTTTGACGTAGGAGGGCGACCCGAACTGAATTTCCTCGGCAGTCTTAAAAAGGATTAAACTACTCAAAAACATGCGCACGCAATGAATATTCATTGCCATATACTTCTTTTAATAAAATATGTTTCAGTAGCGTTTTTTCCAAGTTTCATGTAAAATTTTGCGACAATTCGTTGCTCATATATCATTTTTAAGCCTAAATAAATAAATAATGCGAACGAAGGCTACGGCTGTACGCATTTATTTACAGAAGCGAGAGGCATTCCATTCTCCAGAGAAGGCCTCATGCTAATATTGTTATCTGTTCTGCGTTTGGCGCATGCGTACTTCTGTAGCAGCGTCATTATTATATATCTACATCTCGAATATACATCCCCCCCGAGGTAAAGTTCAAAGAATTGGTGCACGAATACAAATGTACTACTACTTAATTCACGGACCTCTTTAGTAGATATATGATGCTGATAAGCCACGAAGTGTGTCTTTTGACTTGGAAAACTTAAAGAAAAAGATAAAATTTTAAAATGTCTTGGAATCTGGTGTAGAAGGAGACAACTCTCAGATTGGAAAACGAAAATATGGATTATTAAATAAATAATCCCGAGCTCTCGTGGTAGAGAAATTATTTGCTCCAATCATAGATAGTTCTGGAGACACGGATCTTAAAAAAACATTTTTAAGATTTCCTGAAATTGGTATTCTTCTGTAAAAAACTTAATTCAACTATTAAAAAAATTTCTATTCATTGCTCTAATTCTTTTTATTTTTATGTTTTTAGCATTGTTTAACGACTTGAAGCAAATGATTCATCCGTATACATTTTTGAGTGTAATATTCCGTAATCCTATAAATCGTATAGAGTAAATTTCTACTCGATATATCTTAGAGGAATCCACATTTCTCTTCCAATTGTGTATTCTCTATCCCCAGACATAATCAAACGAGAAAAACTTCGACTTCGAGAAGATAACCTTCAGGAAATTCTTAAGGACTGAATGACGTAAAATAACGATTAATTGGTTCATCTCCATCGTGGCCATTAAACATTTTCAAATTATTTGCATTTTATGTTATGAAATTGGAATTTTTAGTTAATAATTACGTGTATTAATGTTATAAATTTGAATTTTTCAATCAATTTGACAGTATTTCTTGTCGCAAATAATATTAGGTAAAGTTCCTGCTATATTCATCACTAATACAGAAGGAGCCTTACTGAAGGGACTTCATCAGGATAATTTATTCTCTCCTAGAATTAATATGAAATAAACAATTTTATATATAAATAGCAATTTTTTATAAAAGAACCTATGCATGGAACTTGATTTGTTCTACTGGTCTAGCGAGTAAAAAGGTTTGCTTCATTTAAAGAAAAACACAAAAAGTGTCAAAATTAAAAAAAGGGGAAAAAAACATCGAGTAACATACGGGGGAGGGTTATAATTAAAGTGACCCTATTTAGACTCCTGTATAACTTGTTCTGCCCATCGGATATTGATGAAATTTGGTATATACATTATATGGACCATGGGGGAAATATGTCTTCAATAAAAATAGTTCAAATTTGGGCAATCAGATGGCGCTTTTCAAAAACTCCTTATGATAATTCGTCAAACATATAAACGGACTTGCAGTCAGAGCCAGAAAAACATTGCGCGAGCCTTTGTCATCGTTAATCATGCCCTTACAGAAGAAAGATCGAGCGTTATTGGTAAAATTGTTTTATTAGAATGGCAAGAATAGCTTAGCTGCACTGTGTGAATATCGTCATTCACCAAGGATTACGAAAAGGGCCCATGTCTAAGAATAGTTTGAAGAAGATGATTATGAAATTTGCAGAGACTGGAAACTTTGGTGTACTGCCAGGAATAGGGCTGAAACCAGTTGTGAATTAAACTATCCAAGAAGTCACTACTACTTTGGTTGAAAGAGCTTCATTTCCAGCTATTCTTTAGCAAATACTCGATCGGTGCCGTTAGAGTTGGCGATTCCATTGTCGATAGTTTGAAAAATTATGCTACTATTTTAAAATGGTATCTGTATAAGATCCAGATAGTTCAGATACTTTAACCTCAAGACCAACAAAAAGCACACTCTGATTTTACTTACTAATTTTTGGCGAGAATAGAAGTTGATGACGCGTGGCCTTGGAAGTTCTATGGTCAGATGAGGTGAGGTACTTTTCTTTAGATGGAGTTGTGAATAATCAAAATTGCCACATATGGAGTGCTACACCTCGTAATGTCCTGCACCAACAACCACTGTATTCTGATTACGAGACTGCATGGTATGAATTTACTGCCGATTTTATCCTCGGACCGCTTTTCTTTGAAACTCTCACTGCTCAAAGTCCTAAAATATGCTCTGTCGCGAGTGCACGGCCAACACCTAAGTACTAGAAGGCCTCGGCACTGAAATTAGATATGCTTGTGACGTCACACATAGTAGGGATAGTCAACCGGCTTGAATACGTCATTTAGATAAGAATTCGCCGTTCACTAACCGTCGTCGTTTTGCTGCTTGTATAAGCTACATTTTTTTTGAAGATTTTCATTGCTTGTTTAACCTTTTGTCGATTCTGTTTTTGAACCTCATGAAACTAAGTTTAAAAAAAAAAGAATTATGATCTACACGTGTGCAGAACCAAATTGCAAAAGCAATTATAAAGGTCGAAGATAGCTACGGTCTGGATTTCTGGATTTTTTCGCTTCCAAAATAGTGGATCAAAGACATTTGCAGGAAAGATTTCGCCCCTTCAAATTATTCAAAGGTAAGTTATTTACCTCTTTTCTATTTAGTGAAATTGCAATAATTTTAAAAGTCGGCTAATAACTTTAACAATAAGTATAGTTCGATACAACATTTGAAAATATATTCACTTCTTTTTCTTCATGTCGGTTTCTTAAATAAAAATAGGTAATTTATTTTTGTTTATCTATAAGGACAGAGGCATTTTATTTATCAAATGAATATTTTGTAGCCGTAATAAAATTTTATGAGTGTAAAAAGGGGCCAAAACAGGCATTGTTAATGGAAGAAAAATGTCTAGTGAAAATATGCTATTTGGAAATAAATTTACTTCTTTTTTTTCATGACAACTTCAATTGAAATTGGCAGTTCATTTTTGTTTATTAATAATGACAAAAGCATCTTGTTTGTCAAATAAATATTTTGTTGTGGTAATAAATTTTTATGTGTTTAAAAATGGGCCAAAACAAGCATAAATAATGAGGCAAAAAGTGTCTAGTGTTTTTGCTATTGCAAACAAATAATTTGTATCATTTTCCGAACATCTTTTCGCAGAGTCAATAAATGTATTTGTTTTAATAGCAAACATATTATGGGAAAATAAGCAAAAATTTCCGTAGTTCAAAGAAAAAAACATCTAAAATTTGTTCTAATTTTCTAGAAGAGTTGTCAAAATTTTGTTGTTGTTGTAACAAAATGGTCTGGGTACTTCCAACAAGAGTTCTATTCTAAATTACAAAAATCAAGTCAATAGTACAAATTTTGTTAATTCTAACCAATCTTTTCTGTGTATGTATAACAATTTATTTTTTTAAATTTTAGGTTTGTGAATCGCACTTTGCTGAGGATACAATAAGAAGAAGCACAGAAGCTTAGGACGAGAAAACTGGTCATAAAATGTATTCTTTTGAAACGTTGTAGACTTTAAAGCTATGATGTGCCATCTATATTTCCAAACAGTTCAAAATATCTTTCAATGTCTTCAGATCCTGCTCGAAAATGTCCTGAGCTGAGACACCAAAGAATTGAAAATGAACATTCACAACGCTCAATCCAGGAGAGCATTATTTCAAAACAAGAATTTAAAAATAAATAAATAATTTACTTCTGTATCGGAACTGTGCTTAAGGCTCCCGTCGACACGCCACCACGAATTTCCCTACCTAATGTTAATCCTATGGAGTTACGTACTTAAAGTATCTAGAATATTTATTTTAACTGCATGGAATAAAGTGCATTTTAAAGAGCATTAAAAAATGAAGGCTTCTGAGGAGTTACCTTTTTTTTCTGATTTTTGCAAGCATTTTTAAATTTTTATTAAAAATCAGAAAATTTGCATTCGGCGCACTAAATTGATCATAAAAATACTTTGCATAATCGGACAAAAAAAGTAATTCCACAGAATCCTTGCTTTTTTTTATGCTCTTTCAAATGCATATTTTTTTTAAAAAAATTATTTCGCTGCTTGTAATTTGTTAAGTCAGCAAAGTAAACAAGGAAAGAGGGGGAAAAAATATTGAAAGTCCCGCCTTAGTGCGCAAGGATACATGGTAAAGGCACGTCGACAAAAGATTTGTGATCCTTTCCGGTGAGGTCGGCCGATTTCTAAGAATTTTGTAGTTGGTGATCTAAGAATTCCTCTTTTGAAGCTTTATTTACAGGTGCGTAATATCCATTGATAGTTTGTCCAGCTTGCTATACAGATATCTATGTGGTATTTTATAGTGTTTAAAAGTGAGCTTCATATACAATTTCTGAAAAAAAAAAAGTAACCCTTCGTTTTTTATGCTACTTTTACTGAGTATTTTTTAAAAAAAAACACTATACAAATTATTTTATTAATTATTAAAATGAACAATAGATATTTTAGATACGCTATTTAGAGAGAGAAAAAGAAGAATTTTTTTTTTTAAATTGTTTTATAACGAAAGGAAAATTGTTCAAATTTTTATGATAAAATTTAATGCCCATCTACATAAATTATGCGCGTGAACATTTATTACTATGTGACCATTTATTGCTAATTGTAGGAATCAGATTAAAACATATCGAATTTTTATGATTAAATGAAGAATATAGAGAAAAAATTTATTGCATTAAAATTTTTCTTGTTCTTAGATATATGAACAATTATGGCTAATACATTTCTCAAGAATGGAAACATTATTTTACTGTATTGAAACAGTGTATGGAGAAGCCGAATGGTTATGTTCGCTATTTTGTGACTAGTTTTAGCCAAACCGAGGGTTCGAGGCCTATTTTCCTAGAACCGCCACCGTGTTTCAAATTTAAATACAATAAATAGCTCTCATGTTTCTTCCAATTGCAACGCTAATAAATATTCAATCCTTACAAATTTTGTTTTCAGATTTGGACCTCGAATTAGCTTTTTCCCTCTCTTTAGTATAACAACTAATGCAGAATGAAAATTATTAAATGGATATTATATGAATGAAGCTCTGTCAACAAATATTAGCCACCTAAGGGGCTATTGTTTTCTATACCCTATAAATG
>BMAW01017814.1:4950-31926 GCA_019974015.1 Nephila pilipes | reverse complement strand
ATATATATATATATATATATATTTATTTTCATGTATTTATCTATAATTATATATGTATGATTTACCTTAAAATATTTTTTAAAATTTATTGAATGGTAATTTTTTATTTTGTGATTTTGACTTTATTTCTATGATACCAATATAGTTATTGTTTTTAAATTTGTGTTGATTTTTTTGTTTTGAAAACTGTTTCTAATGCATTACAGAACTAATGTAGGGAAAAAATGATATTAAGAAGTTGAAACAATTAAAAGAAAACTACATACTTTATTAGCTGAATAAATTGCTTTATTGTTATGTATGGGCCCATTTTTAATGTATATATGTTATGTTTATTTTTAGGTATATCTATAATTATGTAGCATGATTTACCTAAAAATGTTTTTTTTTTAAATTTAATGAATGGTAATATCTTATTTTGGGATTGCGTATGATACCAATAAAGTTATTGTTTTTAAATTTGTGTTGCATTTTTTGTTTTGAAAATTATTTCTAATTTTATTTCTCTTTTTGTAACTATTCTGAATAAAACTAAGAAAATAATGATAAAGAAATTAAGTAAAGTTTTGCGTAGAAATTAGCAATAAAATAGAGAACATGAATTACTTTTGTTATGCTTTTTGTTTTCCTAAAAACAATAAAAATAAAAAGATTCTTATTTATGGCAATGTAGTAAATGTTTATGTTCATTGCAATACATTTGAAGTAAATAATACATTGATGATCTCACACTTACGAGTATTATTTTAAAAAATAAACTACAACACACAGCTCCGATTAGGATTAAAACACCACCGAAGACCAAGAAAAGAACGATCATTGCCGAAGAATTTCAAATGCCGGCAAAACATCTCACCATTTAGCACAGTAAGTCACTCTCCTATTCTACTCTGCCGCCTATTACCACAACACTAAACAATTTTTCACCCATCCAACAGTTAGTTCTTGACAATAAGTCTTGCGTGCCGAGGCTGTTTCGTATAATGTAACTCCATCACAGGTTGCACCAAAAATTAAAATCCCTCCTCTCTTCATATCTCCTAAAGCAGACTGGTAAAGTTTGCTATCATTTTCGAAATTTCAAGCATCTTAGTGGCCTCTACCTCAAAACTACTGTTGAGAGGGGAAATGAATACCGAAGTGTGTCTGCACTTTTTAGAGCCGAAAGAATCGAGTATTTTAAGTTTACTCTCATGAAATGAAGTCTTTTATGCTTAAACAATATCTTTTTTTGAAACCTGTGATCCGTGGACTTCCATTAACCACGAACACTGATGAAATTAAACAGAAAATAAAGGCTTGAAGGCGCATAAAATTTCACGTTTAACAAAATTCCAGTCTAATGCTTTTATGCCTCTTATTTTCTCTAACTGATTAACAATCTAAAGATCGAAATATTTATAATTTCACCTAAATGTTTGGCACCCAAATTTCAGTCGAATATTATTGCGGAAATAACAAGCCCAATCAATGTTGGAGCTGTCAGGATTTTCCCCATTCTTCGGCAGTCTGCCATCTCCAAATAAAATGTGTAATGTGTGCCAGCACACACAAAGCCAAGGACTGCCCCTTGGGTTTAACAGCCCTCTGAAATATGCAAACTGTTGTGGGGCATCCGGAAAACTGGCGCAAGTGTTACCTTTCCCTAAGGACAAAAATGGACACCCAAATAACAAGTCGAAAAATAACAACATCCTCTCAACCAAACAGAAGGTTGATGCCAGACCGTAGAGGCCTCTTAGCAGTTACCGGACAACAACACCTACCCTCCAATATTCAAAAGTTGTCACAGGAAAAATACAGGAGCAACCTGCAACTATACTGCTGTTTGTAGAAAATGCAACACTATGAAAGAATCATCAGAATCAAATGAAATTTAATGCAGAAACGACTTGTACTGATACAAATAAATGATGAAAATTTCAAAACAAAAGA
Source organism: Nephila pilipes (assembly GCA_019974015.1). Classification (NCBI taxonomy): domain Eukaryota; kingdom Metazoa; phylum Arthropoda; class Arachnida; order Araneae; family Nephilidae; genus Nephila; species Nephila pilipes. The sequence continues at coordinate 29,991 of BMAW01017814.1, read as the reverse complement.
AACAAATTAAGCGTCCGAAATCAGTATTTGGTGCAGCCACCATGCGCTGCAATAAGTGCTGCTATACGACGTGGCATGGAGTCAAACAGATGTTGAATATCTGCTTGAGGAAGAGAATTCCATATCGCTTGTATGCGCAACCAAAGTTCGTCTTTGGAAACTGCAGGACGCGGATCACGAGCGAGACGCCGACCAACCATATCCCACACGTGCTCAATAGGCGACATATCCGGTGAATAAGCAGGCCAAGGAAGAAGTTGCATGCGTTGTGCTGAACAGAAGTCTCGAACAGTCCGCGCAACATGTGGGCGTGCATTATCCTGCTGAAAGATAGCTCCAGGGATGCCTTGAAGGAAAGGAACGACTTCGGGCTGTAGCACTTCACGGACGTACCTGTTGCTATTGAGATTACCCTCAATTCGTATCAAATTGGATCGTCCATGATACGAAATCGCACCCCAGACCATAACTCCGGGTGTTCGACCACTATGTCGTTCAATAATACACTCAGGAAGGCAGCGTTGACCGGCATAACGTCTAACACGAACACGGCCATCATGGGTCCACAAATTGAAGCGTGATTCATCTGAAAAGACAACTTGGTGCCAATCAGCTCGCCTGTCTCTGTGCTCAAGAGCCCACTGCCGACGCAGCCGTCGATGATTCGCCGTGAGGGGAATCCTGTATAAAGGCACCCTTGCACGCAATCCACGGCGCAGCAGACGACGACGAATTGACGAAGCCGACAATTGTACACCTGTAGCAGTAGACCAACGTGCTGCCAGCTGCCTGGAGGAAGCTGTGCGATCATTCACCGCCATGCGGAGCAGGTGTCGATCATCGCTCTCTGACGTCACCTTCTGTCGTCCAGTGCCTGTTTTTCGAGTTGTTCGGTGCTCGTCGGTCCACTGCTTCCAAACTCGCATCACTGTGGAACTGTTCCGCTGCATACGCGCTGCTATTGCGCGATAGGAAAATCCTCCTTCTCGAAGGCCGATTATCCTCCCTCGTTCAAACTCCGTAAGTTGCTTGAATTTCTTATTCTTCCGTCGTGGAGGCATACTCAGGTCTCACTAAACGTTTGCCACTAACAAATAATCATAGACTTTTTTCAACGTCCCGCTACAGCACTTTATTTATACGCTTTCAGCATCAATTCAGAGGGCGCTGCGCGCGCCGCGCACGCGCGATGGCTCTGAAACTTTATTAATTTGCATAATATCCTATAATTGACATTTGCTGCGAATTTCATTTGATTCTGATGATTCCTTCATGGTGTTGCATTTTCTACAAACAGCAGTTTATTAATCAAACTTCTGCGGCCCCAGTTAAAGCAGGTGGAAGTTTTACCCTTACTATTCAGATCAATTATGGAAATCGAAACGTACGTTGATGAGCAACTTCTCGTTCGAGCTTTTCTGGAATCTCTCCCTGCTCTCCGCACCGTATCTGCGGAAGATAAAGCCTGTATCATTTTTGAGGCTTATGTCGCAATTAAGCACGGGTGTGTACTTTCCGCGTTTCCCCCAAACATTTAAATTTAATTGTGACATGCACGAAACTTCAATAGGTTTCTGGATCGCAACTGCACTGAGTTTCAAATTTAACAAAGTAAGGGAAGTAACATCCTGATCAACTTTTTGTTCAGGAAACAAAGTCAACTATCGTCTTTACAAAGACGACAGAATCCCTTTATCTGTTCGTATTAATGGAGCACCGTCATATGTTATAAAAAAATAATGTATATATAGCAGAATCCTCATTCCGAGGTTACAATATCTAGACGCAAACGCATATTGAACTCCTAATTAATAACTATCCCTCGTTAGTTTCTGGTTATGCTCATAACACTCTCTCAATAATCATAAATTTCCGGAGAAGGACTTAAAATTTTGAATTCAGGCCAAAATGTTATCATTGCTGATGACTTTAATGCAAAATACAAAATATGGACCGATGATAGATCCAACGACTTTGGCTGTTCACTCAAAAACATTGTAAGCAGACCTCCAGGTGTGAGGATTGTTGCAACGCTTACGCCAACACACACTAATAATAATCCTAGACTGAGAGCTGATGACTCCATCATTGATCTAGCAACATTCAAAAATATCCCCTTTAATTATGATATCAAAAGAATTAATGAACTTGATTCTGATCATCTCCTGGTGATCCTGTGAGGTAAACTCTCCCTCTTCCCTCAGTGTGTGGAGGTCGGATGGAAGACTCGACATGTTCTAAAACACTTAATTTATTTACAATACAAACCACAACACAAGTTTGATCAATCCAAGTTAAGAGATGCACCCAATTAATAAATATGAGGACAATTGACGAAGTATGGGAGATATGAGAAGACTTTAAATACTTAGTACACTTACTTAATTCAATATCTCTGACTTCTTAGCTATCTAATCTAGATTCAATCTCAAGTGATAGATCGTCACCTTAAGTAATACAATAATCAATTACTAAATATATACGCTTAGCATTCAATTTGATTATTCACTTCTCCGCTAGTAGTTTATCCTATCTCCCTCCTAACCTGAAAGCTTAGATTATATATAGCAGTCTTAATTTGCATGTTCACGCTCTCTTTTTCGGAGGAAGCTTTCTAATAAAATAATTTTTAAGGACTGAAATTCCCCAAGAGGACTGTTAGTGAAAATATCGCTGATAGAGCCGTCACAATCCTTACTTTGAATACAAACTCTGCTTTTCTCAAAATTCTAGAGAAGTTTATCACTAATTGGGAGAAATACCGATTTGTTTTCAATGCAAAACATCTCTCAATCCCCCCCCCCTCTAGCAATGATGATATAGAAAACTCAGTTGATCTGTTAGGAGAAACTTTCTCCGAGGCACTTGTGACAGCCTCCTAGCCAAAATTTAAAAAAAAAACTCCTCCTCTCCGCTTACCCCCAACCCGAAATTCAAGCAAAAAATTATCGCAGAAACAGAGTACGGAGATTTTGGCAAATTTCTAGAAATCTGGACTTCAAATTTGAATTCCGTGCTCTCAGTCATGAGGTAACGAGAGATATCAAACACTTTTCCCAAAAAAGATGGGAAACTACATTAAAGTACGCTCGCCTGAAAACAACACTCTTTGGAATGTGATTTCCCGTCTTAGAAAGCCTTTTCCTCCATTTCCGCCCCTTCGAGGTGCTCTCGGCAGTATCGCTTTTGCTTCAATTGAAAAGATGGAAGTTATAGCAGATAGTCTTCCGAGAAATTCGAACCCAACACTGATGTAGTTAACTCACGGTTTTCTGCACACACCCATTTCAAAACCGAACGTTTTTTGGCTTTCTCTCACCTGTCTAGATCTAGACTGTATTTAGCGTAGTGAAGTACATGAATTCACTGACAAATTAAACATCAAAAAGGCACTAGGATTGGATTTAATCACAAATCTCAACCTTAAAAATCTCCCCCTAAAATTCATATTTTTCATCATACTACTTCTTAATCTCTTCATGGAGAACTGTTACTTCCCAAAAAATTGGAAAATTGCCGTGGTTGATCCCATTTTAAAACCAAATTCGGATGATGAAAACCCTCAAAATTATCGTCCATTATCTATACTCAGTTTCTTGTATACCTTCTTTTGAAGCACCTGAATCAGCATTGCTTAGCCAGGAATATTACTATTCCAGAGCTGTATGGCTTTGTTACTAAACGCTGGACAGTAATACAGTTATTTGAAGTTACTGAGCTGGTACATGATGAGCTTTTCAAAGAACCAAGCCATGGGTATGCTACTTATAGACATAGTCAAAGTTTTTGATAAAGTTTGGCATGGAAGGTTAATCTCCAAGGTGATTCAACTTGGATTTTCTGACCAAATTATCAGAATTATTCCCTCGTACCTGGACTCCCACAGTTTCAGGGTACGTGTAGAAAACACAGTCTCCACCCCAAGGCCAATCCTCAATGGCATACTACAGGGGGGGGGATTCTTTCTTTCGTATTATTTTTCCTATATGTAAACGACATATCTGAAGTTTACATATAGGAAAACAGAAAGGCTACAAACTTTCATTTGGCCATGTATGCTGATGACACTGCCATAACAACCCAAAACATTTGCTGTCGGAAAATTATAAACAAATAAAAAGTCGGAAAATTATTACAGAGGTATAACTCTCATCTACAGCTCTAGCTCACAGACTGGAAAATTAAAGACAATGAGTCCAAACGGAACAACGTTGTTTAGGGAATTTGCCCGCTGTCACCATTTTTGACCAACCCGTCCCCTGGGTCACGGAATACAAGTACCCAGGGTTAATTTGGGACCCAAAATTAACATTTTCCCATTTCATCCAAACTGTCTCATCAAAAAGCAGTAGGAATGAGTAGAATTCTAATTCGCTTGATTTCCCGAGAAAGTAAGCTGGCGATCAAACACAAGCGTTTGGTCTAGAAATCTATTTTCAGACTTATCATATTGTACGCATCTTCCATCTGGGCAGAAGATGCAATAACAGATCTGAAACGACTATATGTCTTTCAAAACATTCATCTCAAGAAGACTGCAAATACTCCTTGGTTTGTCCGAGATGAGGTCTTGTATAAAGATCTAAAAATTGAACCTATGCTTGAATCCATTTAAAAGCAATTCACTAACTTTTTCAATAGGATTCTTCAAATTCCTAAAGAATTACTCCGAAACATATTGGCATATTCTGCTGAAATTCCATCTGCTAATAGACCCAGAGCTGCTCTAGCCCGTTCACTCCTAGCGTATCATATTTGATACGCTCGCGTTTCCTCTTCTATGCCCAGAGTATCACATTAGATACGCTCCGTGAGTGTCTTCTACGGCCCAACGAATCAATAGAGATACGCTTGATGAGAACGTTTTATTTGATTTTTTAATGTTATTATAAGGCGTTACAATACTGCGAAATCTATATAGATAGGTTATTTGGAGTGTTGACCTTGGTGATATGGGGCTAGATTTCACTTCTGGCTATCAGAAGGGGAGGGGAGTAATTGTTAAAAGCACGTGCTGCAGTACGGCTCTTTAAATGTAATGACATGATTTAAAGAGTGCACTTTATTCGGTTTACTTCTTTCTTTCTTGCTTTCTTCTTAGAAGTTCGAATGAGAATTTGTGAGTGTTATGGGGGTTAGGGCATTTAGTAGCAGATGCTCTCAGCTGTTCGTTTCATTCAGTCAGTTTTTATTTGTAGCAACAGTCATGACGAAAAGAAAGTATATATCTGGTACAGAGATTTGCGAATTAAGGAATGAATCTGACAGTAATCCAAAGTTAGCGAAAATAACCCAAATCTATACATAGCCATTAAATGAAAAAAAGGACGAAGAAGATGTGCCCTTGGCTCAAAATCTTGCGTGAAGCGTCAAAAGTTGACAAAATATGTGTGTAAGAAGTGTGACATTGGACTATGAGTTGAAAAATTTTTTCTTATAAAAATACCAAACAGCAAAATAAAATTCCTTCTTTTATATCTTAATATTTCATGTAATGGTACATCATTACACCATGAAATTTATGTAAGAAATGTAAGTATATTTTGTATTTTTTTAAATATGTTTTTTTTATGTAATTTTATGTATAAAACATTTAATTTTTAAATAAATCTTTTCTTTCGTATATACTAAGTTTAATGCATTTTAAACAATATAAGTGAAAACCAAAATATTCTAATGAATAGCCGATTTTAGAGGAATTTTTTTCACGAATTAGGCTTAATATCGGAAGTCGTCTGGGCACAGCGTGACACTCCGCGATAAGAAGTTGCAAGCTCAGAGAAGCACTTCTGCTTTCCCCCTCCAGTAGCGAAAGGGTTAATCACACCTACTAGCATTTTCCAGAACTAAAATGACTAAGAACACAATTGTAACTCACCTAGTTTTGAATCCCCCCTACGCGTTTCTCTAGGCCTTCAATATCATTAAACTTCTTTACAAACCACTGCTACATAGTGCATTTCTCGCGGTAGCTTCTTTAAATTAAAATCTATCTTAAAATTATTATTAAATTCAATCTGTTAAATTTCTCCAAAATCTTTTTCTAAATTCACAAATTATTCATATTCATTTCTTTATTTTTTGTCAAGAACTCGAGTTTCAAAAGAATGACATCGAACACGGCAAATCTTTATTACATCAATTTTAGTAAATTCTAAAATATCTCCCTCTGTATGTTCCATGAGTTTCAGATTACGAAGAAAAACTCTGTTTTTTATTCGCTCTCTGATTCTCCATCTCCAGCATCTATCGGTGACCTCACACACCGATTTCCGGGCGTTTTCTTCTTGATCTTCATAAATTTTGACTGCAAATTAATAGATTCTGGAACTTTGAATAAACTAAAGATTGTTTAATTAGTAATTATGATGAGAGGATAAAATTTATTGATTAAAAATTATGAACATCGTAAATTTATGCCGCAGCCATGACGTTATCCTCCCTCTCTCCTCCTACACCACAGTAAGATCTCCACCACTCTCCCATTCTCAGAAGCAAGAAGAAACGTACATTCCCATTGACTCTTCACTTTCCTCTCTTGACTCCTCGCCTACTCTTAAAAAGTATAACGAACTATTAATACTCCCTTCTAATCTTCAAGCTGATATCGAAGGTTTTCACCATTTAGAAGGAGGCTACGTTGATTGCTCTAATGTTCCGCGCTCTTTTCCCCCCCCTTTCACTTTTGCTCTGCTTCAATCGCCTCTGCTCTACGCTCTTATGCGATGTCTACTCTCGATGTTTCCCAGTGTAAAATGTCAACCACAGAAATAAAATTTGTTACTTACAGAAGGACTGGATTCTTTCCAAAAGACTACAACATCAAAATACGCATTTTGTGTTATATATATAAATCAGAAAATTAACCTTTTTTCAATGAATGCAGAAGTGTGTTATATGTTTGTTAAAACTCTTTCCTACGTTTTATTTTAGTTTTCTCAACTTTTTTTAGTATGAGCAGTTTATGTTATTGTTTGTCACCTGTGATCCATTTACAGTGTTCTCCCTTTACTAGAGTGTTTGTAAACTATCATCAGCGCTTACAAGATACCCTTAGAGGAGGTCGGCAACATATGTATATAATGCAGAAATGTATTTAATATACTATAATTTATGTGAAGTTGTTAGGTAAATAAAATTTATTGTACAAGCAACTCTTGTGTTATTTCTTTTATAAAAAAATTTACAACTCCCCCATTATGCTAAACGATATTTTTTAACCCTTTCAGGGGCGATATATACCAAAAATGTAGTACGTTAAAAATCTCATTAAAGTACACTTTTTTTCTCACACATTTATCTTCAAATGTCAGCTTATTGTTTTATTTATTTAAATTGGATGGCAGAACCATACAGAATAATTATAATAATTATTTCTTTGAATCTAATGAAAGTTCCCAATAAGTGATTGTTTTATGCCTCACAGAAATTTTTCTGAAATGATTTGAAAATTTTAAATTCATGAGCTACCCAACCTTCATGTTTGAAACTTTATGTAAATACTACTAATTACTCAAAACAAAATATATATAAAGTTTTGGTTTCATATTCTTAACTAAGTGGTATCAAATTTATACCACTTCCCCTACACAGCAAACAGAGGATTAGTGGGCAACAGAAGGCAGCACTGAAATTTTCGATTCAGACTGATATGTGACGGTTCGCTTTGTTAAAGGGAAAAATAGAAGTGTTTTCAAGTCAGAATTATTCTCTTAAGAAAAGAAATTTAAAACAGGTATAGAAATTTATCAACGTGGTGCATGCCCTCCAAAAAAAAAAAAAAAAAAAAAAACGGTAAAAAAATATCTGAAAATCAAAAATATTGCAAAAAAAAAAAAAAAAATCGCAAAACGCAAAGGTGGAGGGACAGCCTTTCAAGACATCTAAGACAGAACTGGCTGGAGAGTGCAGATTAGGGAATTGCCGTCTTTGATAGACACGAGACTTGTTGACAATCATGGATATAAAGTGTTAAAATGAGATAAAAATAGATGATTATCGGCCTGCAAAAGAGGGACGGAATAGAAGCTCATTGCCTCTAGCGGTAGACCTTATCAAAAGATCTAAGTAAACTGATATATAAATCATTGACAATTTTTATTACAAAAGGTACAATACAGCAAAGAGATATCCACTTTGTAAGAAGAACAGAGTCCTCGGCGTTTGGGCGCCAACGTCCTGTAAATAACTCAGAGTAAGGAGGGATGGACCTTTTTCGTTTGTTTGTTTATTTGAAACGTCTGTTCATTATATGTGGGAGGATATGTTCTGAATACGTTCAATTACTCTGGACGGCAGGTTTTTGAACTCTTACAAGGGCCATACATCGCACAGAATTTTAGCTTTATTCAGCGTTCATTGAATTCATGTTTTTGTTTTTTCTCGTGACTATTTCAGATTTCGTATAATAGTGTGCATAATTATTTAAGAAAAACTCACATATTATTTAAAGTGGCTTTATAATCTAGTTTTAAATTTTTCTTTAAATATATATTTTCCAAAATATATCCTTTCAAGAATGCCTATATGTTTCGATTGAGAAAGAACTTGCTTTGTTTGAAGAGATCCCTTCTGATGGATCGGAGTTATCTTCAGAAACAAGATGGGAAGAAAATTTCACTTCAATCTGTGCAGTAAAAAATTTGCCTTATTTTAAGTAAATTTGTATATGCATTTCAACTAAATTTGGCTTATAAAGTTTATAATATAGTTTTATCATCAAACTTTGAAAATTATACACGAATAAAAAAGCTGTACTTAAATTAATTGACACATTTTCACACAAATTATCACTCTTTGAAATAAAAATATAGCAACATAAAACTCTAATTTTTTAAAAAGCGTTTCTTGATCCTAATATTTGCCAAATTAACTAAAATAATATAATTTTTTTATGAAAGTATTTATTAATTCTTCATATGAATACAGAAAGTGTACAAATAAGATGTCCTACAGGTAGGGGGGGGGGTATATTATATATACCGGGTCTTAAAAATCGGGAAATAAGTAAAAATTTATTTTACCGCTTGATATTCTGTCCTTTTAACGTTATTAATGCATATCATGAATTTTAGTAAAATAATGTTTTTTATATATCGCCCCTCAAATGGTTAATTGAATGAAGTTAACTTGTAAATATCATTATGAACAGCATGTATAAGAAATTTCCAATATTTTTACCAACAAATATTCCACAAGACTAGAAATATCAATGTATATAGGTTTTAGAAACCCCATTCTAGAATTCCAAATTAATAAAATACTTTTTAACAAATAAAGAGCAAATTTGACAAACCACAAAATATGCACTGAAAATGATCTTAAACTTAGGTTTTCTATACAGAATTTAGACTGTGTTTGGTCAAACCATTTGAAATTCAAAATCATAGCAACAGAGAGGCTTTTAAGAATAAATAAATAAACATCAAATGGATATTCTCAGGACTAGAAATAACATCCCCTAAAATATATTAAAATCGATTAATTTATCCATCTAACATTTTTTATTAAATAATTTACACTGATGATAACTCAAGGGACTTCAAATTTATGTACTTAATTTATTATCTTACAAAGGTTTCTAAAAGTGTTCGTACACTTACAAATTTCAATAAAACACTGTTCTTCTAGAACTTATAAGAAATTACTCACTCTGAAAAGATACCTATTAGTTGTTCTTTTTTTTTTTTTTTTTTTTAAAAAAAAAAAAAAAGACAGAAAGAAAAGAAAAGTATTTTACTAACAGTGTGATGACATAATATTCCTATTCGCCTCTTGTGCCATAGCTAAATTAAATATACTAACACTAAAAAGTGAATAACTTATGCAAGAAGATGTTAGACAGATCTCACACACAATATTTATTCCACAGATTTGTACCATAACGACAAATGAACACCTTCTCTCCAAAGTGACACCCTAGATATATTTGTCTGTCTCACTAATACCGAATTAAGGTTAGCTTACCCCAACCTTCCCTTTTGAAGCTGACTTGATTCTTGACTCTACCATGATTGCACTCACCCGTAGACATTCTTGATCTCGTCTACCTTCAATAAAGCATATACTCGCCGCTAGTAACACTCAACCTCTATCGTGAGACTCTCGCTTAGCTTATATATTTTCCAATCTACAGCACTTCACTTTTTTTTTCTACCTGCCTCTAATTTAACTAATCGCGTTTCATTTTGTTTGGGAAGAAATTGTTATTTATAGCAATCAATCTTAATTAAAAGTCCCCAAGGTTTGTGAAGAGAAAACCGTGAATAACCCAACGTCACAACAGTATAGCTTATTTGGTAAAATTAATTCTAAAAAAAATTACAAGCCTTCATAAACTTTAAATATTTTAACATGGTAATAAATATTACAATATTTCCTTATTTTAGTATTCTTTAGTAATAATAGGATACCGTACAGTTCCTATATCATTACTTAACATGTCCATATTTGGAAAAGTTTTTTTTTGCATTATCTGTATCGATATTCCTCCGTTTTTTGGTTATGAATTATGACACATGCCTCCTGATTAAAAGAAGAATCTTAACCAACTTGTCATCTCACATGGTAAAAAAAACTCTGATTAAACAGAAATTTTTTGATTTTATCATCGATGATTACAGTGCTTCCCCTTCTTCAATAAAGACACCAGTAATTCTTTATAATATACATATATTTACATAAACCACAGGGAAACAAAAGTTTCCACATGCGCGGTTGCGTTGCCCTCAAAATCAGACGTATTTTCCGATCGACTTCTTTCTCGAAGGCCAAAGCCCATTTACTTCTATACGGAAACCCTTGATTGGCGCAAAAGAATTAAGCCAAGAACAGTAACTCATCACCAACAGTAGTTAGACACAACAATGAGCGTTTGCTCAAGTAGATAATCAGAAAGATCTCATGATTAAATAAACCAGTCTTAACTAATCCAAAACCCAACAGAAAAATTTTGATTTTATCTCTAAAATAATCAATGATTAAAGTTTTAAAAGAAACAATGAATTCTAAAGCAATACATAACAAAAGTATTCTTAACTGAAAACTAGAGATAAAATGCATTGCCCGATTGGCTCATAAAGTTGAGAATGCCTTCAATGTTCACCACGGCATTGAATTGAGCACTATCAACAAGGACGTTCGAATTCCGATTACAAGAGACACCCAGAAATCCTAAGGTGGAAGTTATAGCTGATAGCTTTCAAAAACCATTTGAACCCAAACAAGACGCAGATAAATCCAGGTTCTTTGCTCATATTCACAGGAAAGTACAAAGATTTTTGGCATCTGTCACCTGCCTATACCAGGAACCAGTATAGGCTAGCGAAGTAATTGACTTCATCCACAATTCTTAAGAATAAAAAAAAGCGCCCGGATATGATGTAATTTCAAATCTCATCCTGATAAATCTCCTTGTAAAATTCATTTTTCTTTTTACGCTGCTCTTCAATTTTCTTATGGAGAAATGCTATTTCCCAAAGGTTTGGAAAATTGCCGTAGTGACTCCCATTTTCAAGCCTAATTCTGACGATGAAAACTCTAAAATTATCGCCCGATATCTCTACTCAGTTCGCTGGGCAAAGAATACGAATTTGTTCTTTTAAAACGCCCAAATCAGATCTTTTTTAGCCAGGAATGTAATTATTCCCGAGCAGCATGGTTTGTTACAAAGTGTTGATAATAACCCAGAGTTTCTGAACTGCTTCAAAGTGGCTTTTCAAAAAACCTTGTTACACGTAAACTTTTTTATTGATATTGCCAAAGATTTGATAAACTTTGGCATAAAAGGCTCATTCCTAAGCTAATATGACTTGGAATCTCGGATCAACTAATCAAAATTATCCATTCGATCCTAGATTCTTGTAGTTTTCAGTTTCGTGTGGAAAAAGTAGTCTCCTCCCTCAGAGCAATTCTTAGTGGCATATCACAGGGGAGTATTTTATCTCCAATTATTTTCCCTGTACGTAAATGATATTCCGAAGGTCGTAAGCATTTATTTGGCTATGCATGCCTACGATACACCAATCATGTCCCAAAACATCTGCAATCAGAAAATTATAAGTAGATTGCAGAATTATGTCTCTCGATTACAACTTTGGCTCATTGATTGGAAAATTAGTCAATGAATCTAAAAGCGCCTATCTCATCTTTACGAAGCAACGGTGCATAGGAAATTTGCCAACCAACACAATTTTCGATCAATCCGTCCATTGTTTACTGAATATAAGTACCTAGTATTGTTTATAGACTCGAAATTAACATACGCCCACAACATCCGTGAAGTCCATCGAAAGGCTACCGGAAGGAGCAGATAGCTCACTCGCTTTATTTCTTGAAAGAGCTAGCTGGTGATCAGGCACTTAATTTTGCTCTATAAATCAATACTGAGATCAATCAAATTATATGCTTCACTCATCTAGAGTCATCTGCAGCTACACATCTGAAACGACTGTACGTCTTTCAAAATATAGACCTTAGTAAAATTGCAAATGATCCTTGGTTGGTTCGGAACGAAGTCCTTCATAAAGTTCTTACAATTGAACCAATTTTAGAGTTCATTAAAAACAATCACAAAGTTTCTTAATATGACTCCTCAAATTCCTAATTAATCACATCAAAATCTACCAACTTACGATCCATCAATTCCATCATTAATAACAGCAATGGACATCAATAACGCCACTTCCCAGTCCTAGAAAGGCGGAGAACTCTCTAATGCAATTCATCAGTTGATATCTTACGTCTTTTAAGCTTTTTATCAGTAGGACTTCAAATACATTAAAAATCTACGCATCCAATCTATATTGTGCTTATCATTTAATTTTCTCAAGTTTTAAAATATTTTGAAATTTCTTCTTTATTATTTGAATCATTTTTTCCAAAGAAAAAGAAAGTTACGTTGTGCCTCTCGTTTAATTTTCGATAATTTTTCTAATTATTTAAAATATTTGGGAATACCTCCTATATTAATTCCATCAATTCTTCCAAAGAAATTTTTTTTGTAAACTTCTGATGACTTTTTCACCCACCAGAAGTCGCCTTTAATGCTGGGGACACCAAGAAAATTCTTTCTTTTCTGAATCATTCTTTCTTATATCTTTTCTGTATCATTCAATATATCTTTTATGTATCTCATAACCATTTCGGACCTTAATACTCAAAATTTGGCATCGATCATGGTACTTAAAATTTATTTCATTTAAATTAACAAGCTCTTTCTATTTTAAAACTCCTCTCAAAATCCCACGGACAACAGGAAAAATCAGATGATGATGCTTCGATCTCGATCTGAAGTCCCACTCTCTTTAACTTCTAGACCAATGTGGTTGTCGCTTTGTTAGCTCGCTTCCGGAACATCCAGTCACATCTTGGCTTCTATTAACTTTTCTTTCTCAAACATGTTAACCTCTACAGATATATACCCTCTCTCCAGACCGGGAGTGAGGGACTCTATTATTGATCTTGCAATTTTTAGAAATATCTCCTTCAATTATGATAGCAGAGTCATAAATGATCTAAGTTCATATCATTTTCCGGTCATTTTAACTCTGAATATTAATTCTGCTTTTATCAAAATTCCTCAGCAACTATCTACCAATTGGGAAAATTTATTTACCAATTTATTTTAAATTCTAAGCCCCTCCCTATTCCTGAATCCTCCAGCAAAGCAGAAATTGAAAATTTAATTGGAAAAACTGGATATATTATCTCAGAGGCACTTGTGAAATAGTTTCAAATAATAATAGCAAAACCAAAATTTAAGCCACCTCCTCTTCAATTCCCTTTAGGAATCTGAACCAAAATTCTTCGCAAAAATTATGTACGGAGACTTTGGCAAAAAACTAGAAATCCGGTAATCAAAATTGAACTCCGTGCTCTCAGTATTGAGATTTTCTCTCGAAAACTTTAATTTTTCCCAAAAAATATGGGAAAATCACATTGCGAGTCTTTCGCCTGAAACAAACACTCCTAGGAGGGCAACCTCCCTACTCAGAAAGCCTTTTCACACCATTTCGCCCCTGAAGGGCACTCTGGGCAGTATTGCTGTAGCTCCTATTGAAAAAAAGGAAGTTATAATAGATAGCCTTCAAAAACAATTCGAACGAAATGTAGACACAGAGAATCCTAGATTCTCTGGATATACTAAAAGAAAATTCCAAAGGTTTTTGGCCTCCTCCACATGTCTAGATCTGGAACCAGTTCAGACCAGCGAAATTTTGAACTTTACCAAAAATACAAAAATTTAAAAAGCGCCGGGATTGGATCTTAGATCTAATCGCATACTTAAAATTCTCCCTTTGAAATTTATTTTTCTTTTCCCGCTGCTCTTTAATTTTCTTATGGAGAACTGCTACTTTCCTAAGACTTGGAAAACTGCCGTGGTGGTTCCAATTCTCAAGCCAAATTCTGATGAACAAAATCCTCAAAATTATCACCGATATCGTTACTCAGTTCGCTGAGCAAGGCATACGAATGTGTTATTTTAAATTGTCTGAACCGGATCTGCTGAACCAGGAATATTATTATTCGGGAGCAGCACGACTTTGTCACACAGTGCTGTACAGTAACTCAGTTACTAAGGGTCACTGAAACGGTTCAACATGGCTTTTTAATAATCAAACCACGGGTATGCTTTTTTATAGATATTGTGAAAGCTTTTGATAAAATTTTTCATAATGGGCTCATTTCCAAAAGGATGCGACTTGGAAAGTCAGTCTAATTAATCAACATTATTGAATCGATTCTGGATTCTCACAGTTTCCGGGTTCGAGTTGAAAATGCAGTCTCCTTCTCCAGACCAATTCTCAGTGGAGGTCCGCAAGGAACAATTTTGGCTCCGAAAATTTCCCCCCTGTACGTAAATGACATTCCGAAGGCTTCAAACATTCATTTGGCCATGTATACCGATGATACTGCCATTATGTCCCAAGACATATGCAGATGGAAAATTATAAATATATTGCAGAATTACATCTCTCGATTACAGCTCTGGCTCATTGACTAGCCAATTAAAGTCAATGCATCAAAAAACGCTTGCCTCCACTTTACGAAACAGCGGTGTATTGGCAATCTGTCAACTGTCACCATTTTCGACCAACCCGTTCCTTGGGTCACTGAATACAAGTACCTAGGGTTATTTCTAGACGCAAAATTAACTTTTGCTCATCATATGCGAGAAAAAGGCTATCGGAATGAGCAGAATGCTCACTCGCTTTATTTCTTGAAAGAGTAAGCTGGCGATCCGACACAAAATTCTGCTCTACAAGTCCATCCTGAGACCAATCTCGTCGTATGCCTCACCCATCTGGGCTTCGGCTGCAACTACACATATGAAACGACTGCACGCCTTTCAAAATATACACTTTAGGAAAATGTTAAATGCTCCCTGGTTTATTTGAATGAAGTCCTACACAAGGATCTTAAAATCAAACCAATTTTAGAGTTCATTAAAAAACAATCAAACTCCTTTTTCAATAACATCCCTCATATACCTAATGAATTGCTTTAAAATTTACCAGCGTATGATGCAATAATTGCATCATCCTCAAAAAGACGACGAGCCGCTCTCGGACATCAAAACCAGCATTTCCCAGTCCTAAAAAGACTGATAAATCATTGAAGCAATTCATTTGTGACATCCAACGCGTTTTTAATTTTTCAGGACTTCATTTTATTAATTGCAACTTACGAATACCTACGTTTTGCTTTGCGGATCAATATCGATTACTTTCCTAAATTTTAAAATCGTTTTGACAAACGAATTAAAACTGTTTTTACAATAGAATTTAAGAATCTGACTACTAGAGACAATTCTGACACAAAGCATCACTAGTGGAGCTGCAACACCAAACGAAACTCAATTTTCAAACCTCCTTCATCCCATCTAAGTAAAGACTCCCCGCACTTAATAATAATTTCAGTAATTTTAGACAATTTTATCTTTCTAAAAGTACTACTTAAAATCCCACGGATGCAGGTTTTTCGGAGTAGATTTGCGTCTCCGAACTAAAGTCGCACCCCTTTTGCACTCTTGACCAAAGAGTTACTGCGTTGATCGCAATTCGGTCTCTACTCTCTTTAAGGCTCCCGTCTACCCGCCATTTTGATTTCGTCAGCTTGATGTTAATCCTATGAAGTTTCGACTTTAATTCTCACATCTTTACTATTTGATGTATTTGAATGCAATAAAGTGCATTTGAAAGAGCAAAAAATAATCTATGCTTCTGTGGAATTACTTTTTTCCTAAGATTTTTAAAAATATTTTTATTCTTATTTTAATTATTCGTTTTTGAATTTTCTGGTCTTTAAAGAATATTTTCAAATACTTTTAAGAATTGGAGGAAAAAAGTAATACCACAGAAGCATAGATTATTTTTTGCTCTTTCAAATGCACTTTATTGCATTGAAATAGATCAAATAATAAAGATGTGAGAATTAAAGTCAAAATTCCATAGGATTAACATTGCGTCCACGAAATCAAAATGGCGGGTAGACGGGAGCCTTAACGGCTAATGTTCTCGGCTAATGTTAAAGAATAGGGCTCAAAGTTCGAACACATTTTCAGGTAGAAAAAATGCTTCAATACTAATATAAATTACTATGGATATAACAAATATAATTATTTACTAAATAGCGTTCTTAGAATTTTGATTTTTTAAAGAAAACTTGCAATATTTTGCCTTTATGTAAAATGGATATTCAATTTTCTATGTTAAAGTATAGGAGACGAAATGTTCGAACACATTCTGCCGAGTTCCTAACTCTGTTGAAATCTCAGGCTTTCTATGCCTTGATCTTAATTTTGATAGCTTTTTAACTATTAAGAAAACTTAACTAATTATTCTCTTTTACTTTATTTTAATTCTTATGAGAGGGTAAATTAATTGAATTAATTGGTACCTCGTAATTTTTGGCCTTTTGCCGTACTGATAACCCATGCATTCTTTGCCTTGAACCTAAATTTTGATTGTAATTTAACAATTATGAAAATTCAAATAATTCTGCTCTTTTAAATTTTTTAAATATTCTGATGAGAGAGGAAATTAAAATTTTAATAGGAACCTCGTAATTTTTGGCCTTTGCCGTTTCGGAAACATTTCAGCAGTTCTCACTCTGCTGATTTTCCAAGTTTTTTCGCCTTTATCCTAAATTTTGCTAGATACTATAATAATTATGAAACTACGACAAATTTTTTCCTTTTCTAAAAATGAATATGAAGCTTTTTAAATAGGGGCCTCGAAATTTACGGCTGCTAACCTCTCAGAAATCCACTTCCGTTGGGAGAGAGAAATTCGGATCACAACATGCACCAAAAATCATCACCCTTTCATTTTTAATAGACTCTTCTACCCTAAAGGATTGGCGTGGTGAGGAACTTTGGAGAGGGGGATGCCAGCTCTGCTGTCATCCTCGTCACTTGACGGAGGTTCAAAATAGGAGGTCAGTTGCCCTCGTGTTGCTTCTAGTGCGATGTTAATATAAAACTAAACTAAAAACTCCACCCTCTAAAGTTCCTGTTCTACACCTTCCCGAACCCTTTCGATACTAGATAGTAGCAAATACGTTATTGTATTTTTCTCTCTTTGTTTTATTTGTTCAGAAGATGGTCGGCGTTCACATGTGTCTGTAAGTGTCAATTTGAAAGGTTTTTTCCCCCTAATGTATTGACTGTTAAAATTGGGCAGAGTTAATATTCTTGATTCCATATTATTGATTTTTGCACTGTCTGCTTCACATTTGATGCCAAACAAAGTAAATTTTTTAAAAATTTCTTTTGAGTATCGATAGATTAAGTTAATTCCCTTTGCATATATTATGTTTAAAGTTTAACTCTGTGTACTTAAAAATAAATATACTTTATGAAACAATTTGTTCACTATTGTAAGAGTTGATGAATCTCTTACAATTTATAGTATATATCAAAAAGGCCCCTGAGTGTTGAAATTTCTTACTATGCAATTTATTTTTATAGCTTCTGGTCATATCTGTCATTACTACTTAGTTTAAATATAATCAATGTTTTCATTGTTGAAATATTCAAGACATTTTAACACTTCATGTGCTAAAAGAAAGCATTAGATCATTTTTTTCTAAGTTATTTTTTTGTGTAATATTGAATTTGCTATGAGTAAATACTAAAATATTTGTAATTTAAATATCTTTAGAATGATTAACATGATCTAATTTCGGTTCAATAGCTTCACTAAATTATATTGATAGTTAATCATTTAAAGTATTGGAAATCTTAAATGTATTTTTAGTTTACTTATGAGTGGATTAATGGATTAGTATCAGTACATAAAAATATATCCAGTATTTTCTTATTTCTAAGTTGACAATTTTCAAATATTTTACTTTTTCTACGTATTCAGTCAAATCGTGATTTAAAAAAATTGTATGAAATTGCATAAAATTTAATTTTGAAAGTTAGAATGCATATTTTAGTATTCAGAATGGCTTTTGACAAAATGTGTAAGTAATGATATCGCTAGAATTTGTGCAAAAGAATCTCCAAAGTTAACAGCTTCAACAAACTGATGTATTGTATTCCTAACTTGTTTCGTTAAATACAATGGTATAGAAATTTTTCTCTTGCTTACTTCTGCAAGTTGCATGGGTTCATTCTACAATAAGATAAAGAACACTTGGACATTGTTCCATCTTCTAGTTTTTCAAATTCTTGTTATAAATTTTTTCCTTTTTTTTGTAACTGTCCTTCAAATTTTGTCTAGTATTCTAATGTTATCATGAATGAACTTTTTTTTATTTTAATAGACTGATTTGAATTATAAAAACATATTCAGTAATTTTTGAAAAACACTATGTTAAAAAAAAATTCATTTTAAAAAAAGTTCTGATTTGCTTCACATATAATTTTCTCTTAATACTGTTAGTCATTTTGTCGTAATGAAAAAAATCCTAATATATTGAATAAGATAGCCAGAGAAAAGGCTTTATCCTGTTGATTAATTGGAGAGTTCGTTTTATTGGGTATATGCAACTGAGGCTATTATCCACTTTAAAATAGTTTTTTAACTTTAATAAATATCAAAGTATTTCATATTCTGCAAGAATATTACTTGCTATGATATTGAATAAAGTAGCCTTGTATATATAACAGATTTTTTTTTTTTTTAAAAAAAAATAAGACTACACAGTACCTTGTTATTTAGTGATCATCATTCTTTTTCTCCTAAATTATTAAATGACAGTAAATTATTTTTCTCCTTTATATCTTTTGCATTTACAGTGTGACTGTTTAATTTTATGAACTTACTCAGAGTTGATCAGAAAATTACTCGGAGTTGCTATCAATTTTTTTTTTTTCATATTTGCATATCTTGCTGGATTATGTAAATTATCTTTTTATCTTCAATAAATGCGTGATTAACAGTTTCAAATTAACAAAAGAGGGTGAGGTAATAAAGAAAAGAAAAGGTTGCCTAACAGGAGAAAAAATAAACATTCAATATATATTTCTATATTTTGGTTATTGGAAGTAAATTTATAAACATTGAACACAGTGAAAAGTTTGCTGTTTCGTATTATATATATACAAATCAAATTGTTCTAAAGGAATAGCATTCAGAATAATGATTAATCTCTTTTTGAATATATTTAAAAGTATAAAATGTAGTTTTATTATATGTAGATAGATTAAGGGAAAAAGTTGTCATAAAAAGTGAATGTTAATGTGTCTTGAAAAAAGGAATGAATGCAGTTTAAATTCTCAAAAAAATTAAGGAATTTTTTCAGAATGCCTTACAGCAATATAATGCTTGTTTATTTTATTGGTATTTTTTAGGAAATACATGTTAATGTGTGACAATGATTCATGACATGAATGACATTAAAATGAGAGCTTTCTGAATGTTAAATTAATGCTGTAAAATATGGTATTTCAAAATGAATAATAAATGTTATTAATAAGCATTACAATTTTTCTTTAAATTATGATTTTTGTATGGGATTTTTTTTAAATGAAAATTAATATTTTCAATGATTTTCAATGATTAGGATTTTTTTTAAATGAATTAATATTATATTGTAATTTTTTGTAAGTTTCTAATGAAACATATTTTACCTAAATGAATTTAATATTTACTCTTATAGGCTGTGAACTAAAGATCTTAGAAGATGATGGAAGCTTCTGGATGGAGGCAATTTGTCATCCTTCTTTATAAAGGATATCTTCTTCGAAAACGACATTATATTGTGACTTTTTTTGAAATTGTAATTCCAATCCTGATTACCTGTACGCCTAGTATTATTCTATATTTCTCCCTTCCATATATGTATGGAACTTTAAGAAGGCCTGATTTGGATAAGTATACTACTTATGAACCTTTTGATCCTTTTTTCAATGAAATTTCGACAGACCATCATCTGCAGTTTGTGTATGCACCGGGAAATCCTGTTACCGATCAGTTCATGCAAGAAGCAATAAAATTGTTTAAAACAAAAACTGCATATTCTGGGAAAATAAGTAAGTGTATCTAATTCTATTGTTGGTTCAAATCGGGAATAGGGTGTCCCCTAGGAGATTGGTGACTACCTAGATAGGTTGCCAAACGTGCATGACTTAAGCTTTGAATATGCTTAGGGTTACCATGACCAGAATCGCCAATTATCGCTCCCAAATGTCGCCAGATCTATGCATTTAAAAAGGAAGTTTCAATTGTACTTTTAAAAATTTCCAACAAAATTTTGTTTTCTATAATCGCAATTATATAAGCAAGTAAAAATTGTTAAAGTGAGAAAAAATTGCATTTCCTTATAATTTTTGGACCATATTTTATTTTAGTGAAATGATTCAATCTTTTGTTTTTAAAATTTTTATTTGTTTTGAGCAAAAGTCATTTTAATGTAAAAAAATCAAGTGACTTCTCCTTAATGTGGCTATTAAAAATACTACTAGATCATATTGTAAATAAGCCATTTATGTTTTCTGCTAGTGTCCAATTTTTCAATGTGTATTAGTTTTATGAATTGTTCTTCAGTTATGTAACTGATGTAATATATTTGATGTGTTATAAATTAATTATTTTTCTTTTTTAACACTTTTAAATAATTTTTTTTTTAAAAAAAAAAAACTCCAAGTACTCATTTATCTTTGATATAATTTTTAAAATACTTATGAGAGCTCAGTGAATTTTTCATTGCCAATTTTAATGTTTTCATATTTTTCAATTCTCAGAAAAAGTAAAAAGTTATACAAATTTATATATATTTTAACTGATTTTGTCTTATAAAGAGCTTTTAGTTGTAGTTTAAAGACTTGGTTAATTTAACTATTGATTTGTGTAACAGTTATTAATTCATGTAACAGTTATTCATAAATAATTCTTAAATGGATTATATACAAGAAAGTTATAAAATTCATTTTTAAATGGTATTTATTTTTCACTGGAAATGATAAAATTATATTTTAGATATTTTTTTGTTGATTTCTTATTGTTACTTATGTTCATAATTGAATTTTAATTTCAACTTAATTATAAAAAAGAAATGATAAAAATTTTAAACTTTTAGTTGAATGAATGTAATTTTTATAAATTTCAGCTTCAAAAGGCACTAAAAATGAAAAAGAATTAGAAAGTTATTGTCTTTTTCAACAACAGGAGGATTCTACGTCAATTATAATAGGAACAATCTTCAAAGACTTTGAAAATAAAGTACCAGTTTCATTAGATTACAAGATCCGTTATAGTAGTGCATATAATGGAATCAACTTTTTTACTCAGTTGAAATATCGAGTGAA
The DNA here is from genome assembly GCA_019974015.1 of Nephila pilipes. NCBI lineage: Eukaryota > Metazoa > Arthropoda > Arachnida > Araneae > Nephilidae > Nephila > Nephila pilipes. The sequence continues at coordinate 8,231 of BMAW01017814.1, read as the reverse complement.
TGGGCCTTGGTATCATACATGTAAGTGGTTCAGCTTGTCTTTTTCATCATATAATTTGTGTTCTTGACTGAATGCTAACAAAGTTGACTGCTCTAACAATTTTAAAAATAAATACTTTGAAATTACTACTGACTTTAATGTGCTTCACAATTTTGTTTTATAATATCTGCTTGAAATTTTATAACATAAACAAAATTATTTTTTAAAATTAAAATATTTATTTGATTGTAGAGATATTGTACTGTAAATAAATTTAACACCCAAGTCAGAAAAATAGCATATGTTTCATTTTCAGTTTATTACAATTTAAGTTTGACACAGCTGATTTAATCAAAGAAAATTACTATCAAAATGACTTCATTTAACTGTACTAAAATGATATATTTTAACTGGATCTTAAACGAGAGAGAAAAAGGGATTATGAAAGCTTTTATCTGTAATGCAAGTGAAAAATACCTTTTTTTTTTTGGATTAAAAAAATGATATATATTTGCTTTATTGTATTGATTTTAAGTTTGTCATACTTCAATTTAAAAAACGTGTGGTTTTTTTTAATAGCTTACACTGGAACCTTTTTCCTTGGTTGGCAAACAGCAGTTGAAGAGATGTTTATAAAACAAAAGATGGATGAATATAAAAAAACTGACTTTTCTTATAAAGTTTGTATCCTTTTTTTTTTTAAATCATGACAAATTATAATTTATATTCAAGGAAATTTTGTTTTATTTCTATAATGAATTTTGCTTTTTAAAAGTATTTATTTAGTCTAATATGTATTATCTGTGAGATCTCTTTGATGTAGAATTTTTACATCATATTATTTTTATATCATATTTCTGTCTTTCTTTTTGAAGACTGTAACATATCTAGAAGTAAGGTCATTGTTTAAAAATTATTTTCACTTAATATGTTCTTCATGATTTGTAATTGATGGTTCATTTTGATTTTGATATATTTACCCATTTATGTGTAGTTGTTTTTAGTAAGCATGTAATGTTAATAAATTTTGATTTAAATTTTAAATTATATTAATTTTAAAAAAATTAATTCTTTCTTGAAAGAATATTAAATTTTTTCATTGCATGCATTAATTACCCTTAAATGATACTGTATATTTTATTGGAATTTAATATTATTTACACAATGTATTAACATGTGGATGAATAGGTTGAGTTGAACTATACACTGAAATGCCATGGAATTATGGATAACAAGTTAATAACCAGTTAGATGTCCTCTGGCCTTGATAATGGCTGCCATATGACAAGGCATAAATTCAGCAAGTGTTCCACAGAAATGGCTTGCCAAACAGTGGCTAGAGCTGTCTATAATTTAGTAAGGGTTGCTAGTATTGCTTGATGTTCTTTCATATCTTTCTCCAAAACATCCCAAAGGTGCTAAATTGGATTAAAGCCTGGGCCTTTAGGGGGCCAAATCTATAGATAACTCAGATAAACACCTGTGTGGTGCCCTGGGTGTGAAAGTACTGTCGCTCATGCATGTCTTAAGAGGTGACTGAAATGGGTACCCATTATCTGTGGGTATAGCTAGGCATTCTGCCCCCAGGTATTATATCATGGGACTTCAAAGGCTTGCATTCCTTAGGTAGGTATGGGAATCATGATTCCAAGGCACGCTAGTGATCTTATTCTTTCCTATGAGATTTACTGTTTTTGGTTAACACAAGTAACACATCCCCAGTATACCCTAGTGATCCTTCTCTATTTTTGACCCTCCTTCTTGTCAAACCCTTTATCTTTTTTTCCATTATTTTTTTTAACATGTAGACCATAGTTACATCTTGTTTAGTGCAGAATGGCAACATCTTGCTCTTGCTCCATTAAAAACTCCATTTTCACTCACTCCAGTCAGAGGAATGCTCATCCAACCAGGTAGTTGCCAACCAAAATCTGTGAGAAATACAGTTGTCTTTCTGGAATATTCCATTTCCATTTTGGATAACACTACAACATAAATAGATGGGGATGATTTCCCAGCAACTTTATGTATGAATTGCATTGAGGTAAGTTGGTACAAGTATCAATCAGACATATTGCAGGAACTTTCAAAAACTGTCAAGTGAAAATTTCTCAGGCCTTGATTGAACTGCCATGACCTTGTACAGTTATAAACTGGCATTCAGGATCCATGGTTTTTTCAGCATTTCTGTTTCATTCAGTCCTCTCCTGATGCAATGACGTATATTCGTGCCACAATCAACCAATCGATTCAATTCGTGGTTACGTAATTCATGTTATCATATCTCGAATTGAATGGAAGGAATCTCAATTTCCAATACATTTTGGTTTACGTGTTGCCGATATGACATCTTCCCATATATCTGGCAATGAGGAATCAGGAATTTGCATTCGATATTATTTTCTGTTGTGTCATACTTGGTTTATTTTTGTGATTGGATGCTGATTTTTAATTGTCAATTTGACTATGTTGAATGCAGATTCTTGATGTGTATAATACATAATTTGTATCACTGACGATGCTGATTCAGATTCCTGTGATGTTCCGGTTTTGATTATATCCTGAAGTTAGTTAATCAGCTGGTAATGCTCGGCAAGTTTGATTGTGTTTTCCTCAGATGTGATGAAAAATGTAGATGTTATTAAATATGTCCTATCCTCCTCATTTCAACTGTACATTAAGCATCTATTGTTTAAAATCCAAAATATGACAATAAACATACAATGAGGGCGCTGTAGCATAGTGGATAAGGCAGTGTTTTTTGTCAAATCGTAGGTTTGAATCTTGATGCCACAAAAAACCAGCCATGTAGCCGGAGCTGATGCACGCTAAATCTGTCGGGGCCCAAAGTCCTCCTGTTGATGTGGTGTGGAAGTTAGGAGAGGGGGTGCGAGTTCAGGTGTCATCCTCATCTCTTAGCGAGGTTTAAAATTACAAGGTCCGTCGCCAATAGCCCATGTTGTTCCTGGTGCGACGTTAATTAAACCTAACAAACATACAATGATTTAATTTAATTAAATATTTCATATATATAAGATACAGTGTTCACTCTAGAGAGGGTTTACATTGAACAATCTGCCCTTTTTTGTTAATAATTATCAAATAGCAAACAAATTTCGGGTTTTTTTTTAGCAAAAACTTAATTTTCTAATCCAAAAATTACTTTTGTTTAAATGAAATGAATTTTCACCCTCAAGTTTTGATTACTATTGGACAAAATTGGGCCATTTTACGAAAAAAAATCTCTTTTCCTCCCTATTAATCTTTTCTAGGCCTTCATATGACTGATGCTTAACAAATTA
>BMAW01017813.1:0-14023 GCA_019974015.1 Nephila pilipes | reverse complement strand
TTCGTTCAGTCGCGGGTTCGATCCTTGGCCTCCAAAGACCCGCCGGGGCTGAAGCACGTTAAATCGTTCGGGGCCCAAAGTCTTCCCATTGGCGTGGTGTGGATGTTAAGAGGGGGGTGTCAGCTAAAGTGTCGTCCTCGTCACTTGACCGGGATTCAAAATTACGAGGTCCGTCACCAATAGCCCTCGTGTTGCTTCAAGTGCTACATTAATGAAAGCTAAACTAAACTAAAACTCGGGTATAAAGGGCTTACCTCTCTTGATGGAGAAAAGTGACTAAGTGAGCAATTTTGGTAGTTTTAAGCTTCGTCCTAAATTTACAAGTTATGTGATAATTTCCTTTCGGAAATCTCTTAGTGATATTTTTTTTTCAAGTCTCCATGACACATTTTACATAAAATAAATGAGTTAGTAATTGTGTTAATCAGACGGAAAAAAAATTCGTGCAACCACATTTTTACTCTAGTGGATGTATCATACAGACTTTTTAAATGGTCAACATACCCTATATTCTAGTTGTAGTCTCTTATAGTATTGGGGAATGGAACCATCTTATTGCTGCCATCTTTTTTCTTTCCTTTGGACATGGAGACTCTGTGGGATTCTTATGATTACATAAAACTGTTAACTGGTCTTCTGTCCATCCATTTCATGCAAAAAATGTTATCGCTGCTGACACGAAAACTGGAATCTCCCTTTTCAGTTTTTTTTTTTTTTTTTTATTTTTATATCTTCCATTAAATTTTTTGGTACTTTTGTTTCTGTTAATGTTTACAGTTTCACGGCAAAATATTTTTTTTTAGTTTCGAGGAACTGAAATAAATTGTATGACGTGAAATAGTTGTCCATATAAATCTTGTAATGTTTGTAAAATATTTCTTCACACACATTCTTTACTACTCTCTCACCCAAGCTTTTTTCGGTAAGCTCACCGGTTTTTGAAATGTTTTTACAACGTTTTTCTGAATTTCACTTGGTGTGTGTGTGTGTCATCAAATTTTCTATCTTTAATTTAACCAACTTCCCATCAGGCTAGAGCCTTGAAATTTTGGGAATCGTTCGTACTCGCCTAACAATGCAATATTTACACGTTTGCAACAAGTTTTAACTCATATTTTTTTTAAATAAGGCAGTTTAGCCCAATCACTTGGCGCAATTTGAATAATTGCCAAACTTGGCGATTTTTTTTTTTTTTTTTTTTGGCTGAATGTTAAGTTCGCTTCGCGGGCCAATTTAGCAACATTTGGCAAAATACCGCCAAATAATTCCTGTCTCCAAAAGTGGTTTGACTAAACTGTATTCCAACCATTTAATTTACCGGATTAATTAATTTTAGTTAGTTTTAACGTTGTTATGTATTTCACTTGGTATGTGTCTGTATGTATGTGTATCAATGTGTCATCAAATTGTCTATTGTTAATTTAACCAACTTCCCATCAAGCTAGAGCTCTGAAATTTTGGGAACCGTTCTTACTTGCCTAAAAATGCTATATTTAGATATTTGCGACCAGTTTTAACTAATATTTTAATAATTTTTTTAATAAACTTTGCCACCATACAAAAACGTTGTTTTTAAAAACGTTGGTTTTTATTTCGAATTATTAATATTTCACTTGGTGTGTGTGTGTCATCAAATTTTCGATCGTTAATTTAACCAACTTCCCTTCAAGCCAGAGCTCTGAAACTTTGGGAACTGTTCTTACTCGCCTAACAATGCAATATTGAGACATTTGCGACAAGTTTTAACTAACATTTTCTTTAATAATGCAGTTTAGCCCAACAACTTGGCGCAATTTCAAAAATTCGCACCAAACTTGGCGAATTTTTTGGCTTAACGTTAAGTCCGTAAAACGGACCAGGGAAGCCACATTTGGCAAAATACTACCAAATAAATCTTGTCGCCAAGGGTGGTTGGGTTAAACTGCATTCCAACCATTTAATTTACCGGATGAATTAATTAATTTTAGTTAGTTTTAACGTTTTTATGTATTTCACCTGGTGTGTGTCTGTCCGTGTGTGTATCAGTGTGTCATCAAATTTTCTATCGTTAATTTAACCGACTTCCCATCAAGGTAGAGCTCTGAAATTTTGGGAACCGTTCTTACTTGCCTAAAAATGCAACATTTAGATATTTGCGACCAGTTTTAACTAATATTTCAATAATTTTCTTTAATAAACTTTGCCACCATATAAAAACATTGTTTTTAAAAACGTTGGTTTTTATCTCGAATTATTTATATTTGAAACCGGCAAGAAAAGCCAGTCTCATCGCAGCGCATCCATATTTTGTAGCCTCGCCTTCATGAGTTTTTAGGCATATATTGCTTGAGGCTACTACCTCCCTTGAATGTAACCATAGATTTATCCACAGCTTGTTTTTTTTATGCAAAGGAGATAAAAATTTGGAGGTTAGTTCAAAAATAAAAGGACGCAACCTATAAAATTTGTCGAAATCTGGATCTCCTCTTCTTGGCTGCATTTCGTTATCATTCAAATGCACACAGATTTGCTAAAATAAAAAAAAAAAATCTCTTCTCAGGCATCAAATATCAAACAAAGGCATCATTCAACTCGGGATCAGATGGCCAGTAATTGCGATAATTTAGCATTCGTTTCATTCCCATTAAAACGTTTGTCGCAAGAAAATTTAGGGGAGTCTTTACTTAGAGGGGTTGAAAGGCTTTTCGAAACGTGCCAAGATCGCCAAACAGAGCAATTAGCGTTCCAATGTGGTAGTCGTCCTATTGTGACTACGTCACACACAATGACATAGGGAAGATTCTTAGAAAAGCAGAATAATTAGGCTTTCCTCCGCTACATAAAAAAAGTTCCTGTCCTCCTTTTCAAGCAGGATTTCGAATTAAAATCTGTTTTTCCTTACATGTGACTTCTTTTGAAGCAGATAGTCTTGGTTGAGATTGCATGTTCTGGAGAATTAATAACAATCAAATCATCTTCTATGATTGTAGTGATATTATCATCATCACTTGTTTCTGAAGATAACTGTCAAGAAACAACTGATTATTTCTCGCTTTATTTCAGAATCTGTATGTAAATATTCGTTATGAATATCAAAATTTGACCTACCTTTCTATTGTTCGGGGGAGCTGGTGCATTTAAATTTCCTATTAGCTACTACAAAACTCCGTTAGAATAATAGATTACCCACTAAAATAAAGTGCCGAACTCCCTTGTAAATGAAAGTATGAATTGACATTAATTTAAATACAACATTAAATTACACATCGCACTGTACGACGCAACATAGGCTACATAGGAGAGCAAAAAGCGTTCTCTAATTAAAGTTCGTTTTGTTTTCTTGCTGCTCACTCCAACAGCGTCCTCTGGCGGGAGTCACGTGGTATCTAATGGGGGAAAGTATCCAGTTCTGAACATAGAATTTGAATTTCTGGGCACATAGAATCAAAACTCAACACTGTATGGTATGTATTGGGAACTATGCGTCCACAGCTCTAGTAGTAGCAGGAGTAGAGTCAGGAATGTCTAATTTCTCTGGGCGATCTTCATGAGTATCTGAAACCATGTTCTCGTTGGTGACGTTTGCTCCATCCAGTTCTAAGGGACATAGTTTTTGAATGGACCTGATAACAATACTCAATTTAGTTTTAATCTTAGCTCTTATTATTCCATCTTCACTTGAATAGATTGACAGTATTCTTTCCCAATGGCAAAAAATTAATTCTTTTGAGATTATCATTCCAAATTTAAAAAAAAATGTTCTCCAATTTTAGTATTGTACATTTGTTTTCGAACTTTTGTTCTTTGATGTAACTGACCCAATTATCCGATATGAATTCTGGCTCGTAAGTCTGACATCAGTTTTTTTCTATACATTAGTCGCTTGTTTAGTTCTGTCTTGTTAGTTAATTTTATTCTGTCCATTGTACTACTATTACGTGTTTTCATGAAGAATAAATCAGGTGTTAGTGGCCATAGATCGTCTGTATCATCACTAATATAGGTTAAAGGTCTCGAATTTAGTTGGCTTTCACAATCACATAAAACTGTTTCGATTTCTTGATAGTTCAATGAGGTTTGACCTAAGACCTTTTTTCAAAATTCTTTTTAAGGATCCTATCAACCTCTCTCAAATTCCACCCCACCATGGAGCTTCAGGGAGGAATGAATTTCCAGGAAATTGGTGAAAAGGATATTTTAAATCTTTTTAGGTTGATATTCTTAAGAGCATTTTCGGTTCCTACGAAATTCGTTCCATTATCACAGTAAATAATCGACAATCGTCTTCTGCGTGCTATAAACCTTCTCAGAGTTAGTATGAAATTATCTGTTGAAAGAGATATCAATAGTTCTAGATGTAACACTCTATAAACTGCCCGTGTGAAATTTGCGATCCGCACTTTCTTGTTATATTTTGATATTAAGGCGCCAGCAACATCCACTCCGATTACTTCAAAAATGGAAGCGTTTTTCACTCGATCTACTGGTAGTGTTCCTTCCGGTATTTTTGGTTTTCCAGCACTAAATCTTTGACAAATTATGCAGGTTTTGGTATCTTTTTTATTGTTCGTCTACTCTTTACTATCCAATAATTTCCCCTCAGAGCCCCCATCAGGGATTGCACTCCAGGATGTCCTAGATCTTGGTGTTTGCTCAAAATAAGACTCTTGACAACATGGGGATCAGATGGTAAAACAATTGGAACTTTAAAATTTTCATTGTCTTTTCGCATGATAATCTTCGTTTTGATCCTGAAAATCCCATCAGCATCTTTAGCTGTCGACAAGGATTTTAGATGCTGCATTTTCTCGCCTTGGAATGAATCTTCTTGAACCTTCAATATTTTAAGTTCAGCCTTCTTAAGTTCTTCCTCGGACAATTCTCCTGTTTTCTTGTTACATGTTTTAGTATTTTCATGAAATCTATATATCCAACCTGTAACTCTAACAACTCTTTTGTAAGAAGATATATCGTTATAAAATTCGTCATTTTCCTTATTCAAAGATGATACCATAACTATCTTCATTTCTGCATATATAATATTTTCATCGGGTGAGAGTTCAAAATCTGACCATTTTTTTCTGGAGTTTCTAAGCCACAAAGGTCCTTCGTACCACTGTTTATTCAATAGTTTTTCCTGAGCATCTTCTTGACTGTAAATCCGCTGGATTATGTATTCCAGGAACAAACTTACAATCAGAGGCTTCTGATAGTCTTCTTTTTCCGTTCACTCGGTTGCTAACAAAAGTCATCCAAGGCCTTCTTTCTTGATCCAATACAGAGCATCCATGGAGTTACTCCAGAAAACTGATTCAATATTTTCCAATTTTAAATCTTTCTTCGCTGAATCTGATAGTCCAGCTCCAATATTACCTGCAAGTAATCCCATCTTTGGTATGGATAGTCTCTTAAAGGTGCAACCCTAGATCTTGCTTGAACTAGTTGGCAAGTAACTTTCCCATCTTTTTCTGGTCTTAAAAATATACAAGCCACGTATGCCGACTTAGACGTACCGCAGAAAGTGTGGAGAATCAAGTTGGGTTCATAAAGATCTAAATCTGAAAGTTTGCGAGGAATTTATAAATTTTTTAATTCAGGTAACGCATCTTTCCATTTATCGAATATTTTAATGATATCTTCTCTTTCCCACTGATTAAAAACTTCCTCATATTCATTTAACCTTTAAACATCGGCGGTACATATGTCGTACCAAAAATTTTTTTGTCTCTCGCTTCGGCTCTGGTACAACGTCTGTACCAAGCTATCTATAGACAGTTCTTTCCCCCTTTTTTTCCAGCAGGTCCTTTTACAACTTTCCCTTGCCCTTTTTACGACTTTGCTTCTATTGTCCGTAATTGGGTGGGGATATTTTTCGCCAACGTTATCAGTTGTGTGCGAATTCCTTATCATTGGCGACCTTTAGAAACAACCAAATTCGAAAAAAAAAACGTTGTAAAAATTACTCAATTAGATGACTTTATGCACTCTATGATAGATAGAATTTTCTCTTCTCTTGTTCTTTCTTCGAATTTTTAAAATGAATCTGAAATTGCTCGCAGAAATAGAAATTGAGAATTTGAGGAAAGATTTAGATGAAGAAAATTTTGTTGATAAACACCCAAAAAAATCTTATGGTGACTTTGCTGAATGAGAAAAAGAAAAATTAACCACTTCGATGCAAAAAATTGTGGCAGATTACCACAAACACGTGGAATATGTTGATTTAGGAGACCGCAGGGCATCCACCTATACTTTTGGTAAGCAAACTAGGAAATTGACAAAAAATTATTCTTTAGCCTCATCGATATTGTTGTGTTTCTGATATTCAAGTCGTGCCAAACTAAGTTAAAAACTCAGTTTAAAAGATTTTAGAATGAATTTAATAACATCTCTGATATGAAAATTAAATCATAAAATTGCAGAGCCTTCAGTAATAAAAAAATGAAGACAAATGATAATAAATTTTCTCTTAGGCCAATTGACGAAAAGAAAAGAAGAAATTTCACATATTGTGCGGAAAAGAATATACAAAAAAAAAAAAAAAAAAAAGAACTACTATTATCTATAAAGAAAACAAAGTAAATTTTTGTATTTACCAAACTGTTTCGAAGAATAACATACAATTTAATTAAAAATCTCTTATCAAATAAACCAATGAAAAACAAAAGACTAGAATAAAAAAGATTAAAACTGATACATTTTTAATAAAAAGAAAATAAAAAAATAAACAAAAAAGGCTCTTTTAAGAGCCAAAAATTTTAAAAATTAGAATTCACTTTACATTTTTAAAACAGACATTTCAAAAGCATTGTTACAAGAACTTTTCAATTTAAGATATAAGTTTCATTTAAAAACAAAAAAAAAATAATACTTTTTTTTTCTTTAAGATTAAAGATTCATAGAAATATTTGATATAAAAAAGTGTTTCATAATATTTTCAATAGAATGCATGAATTAACTGAAGGTTTTACCTTAATTTGACGTACTTAAGATTTACTCAGCAGCTTTGAAACGTGTTCAATTAAGTTAAAAATTATTTTTTAAATCTCACTTTTGATAATATTTAATCACAAAAGGGCCACGGTAGCTGACGAGTGAGGTCGCAAACTCGTAGCCGGGATTGAGTTGTGAGTTCGAATCTTGTTCAATCGAAACCGGCTGTTAAGCCTGTCTAGTTTCTAAATCCTAATGTTGGTGTGGTGTGGAAGTTTGGTGAGAGGATGCTGCCCTCTTTGCTTGACCATCATTAAAATTTATGAAGTCCGTCACCAGTAACCTTCCTATTGTTTCAAAATGAGATGTTATTAAAATGTCAAATCAAAATATTTGGAGTATATTGAATAATTGTGCATTAAAAGGATGTTAATTTAAAAAATAAAATGTTTAATAATAATGTTCAAAGTATTGTTCTTAACTTTTTCCTTCTTTTTTATATTTCGTCGAATAATTTTGAAAACATGAGGCATTACTTTAATTACATGGGTTCAATATTGTAATTAAGTAGGTAAGTTGCAATATGACCACAGATAAAGTCTGCACACTAAGCGATGTGATTACACACCTATATGTATATATTGTATATCTATAAGCAAGCACCGAATAAATTATTCCAGAAAATATCTTAGTAGTATGGTATAGCTGTCGCTTTCTTTGTTATTTGTTTTGTTTGAAAATGTTAATTTACGCAATACACGACTCTAAGTTATGATAAATATGCATTTGAAAGTTTGTAAGTCACTCAATTAATAATGGGAACCAGGAATTCAGAAAAAATCATTATGATATGATACGGCGCCAAATATTAGGATCTTTCTTTCTCGTCAATGATTACTGACTAAAAGTCAGTAACCCTTACTATCTCCCCTTTGTAACTAGAAAACTAACCTTACCACATGTAGTGAACTCGAACTTAACAGTGGGGGAAAGAAAAATTTTCCTCAATCTTAAAAGCGCCGACTGGAAAGGATATTTTGACTTAGAATCGGCCGAGTTCTAAAGGTTAACTGATTTGCTGATTTCAGGGATCGAACTGTAATCCTTAGCCTTTTTGGGGTCATTTCTTTATTATCATGTAAAGGAGGATGTCCATCTAACCAGGGTAGATTCGCCTTATATCTGCCAGTATTGTCTCTGATAACGGTTTCTCTGAAATGTTTCAAAGAAAATTGCTGGCTCTCTGTATTAGAACGTTTTTCGCTACTATCGTCAGTACCCATAATGTCTCACTTCCAGATGTCTGTAATTTTTGCGTCGTTTACGTGTAATTACAATACTAACAGTGAGCTATTTTTGGATGAGTCCTTTATATCAGATTTACCTATTAAGATCTACCCAAAGAGTGCGTGTACAACAACCAAACTTCTTGAAAGATGTTTTATATTCTCTGTTAACAACTTCCCAGTATAATCAGCTCCAATCAGCAAATTAATTTCACCAGAATTTTCTCATTTAGACAGGATTTCTCCTTTATCATTGCATCACTAATTAAAATACCTAGATCTTTTAATTGTTTCACACAATTATCATCATTCATTCTAGGTAAGAAAGCACAAATTTTCTTTTCATCTAAGACTTCTAACTCATAGTTATAACTTCCATTGACATTCGAAAGATTAATATGGTATCTGTGACGCTTTTCGGCGCATTCAATCCCACTGAATAAACCATGATTTATGGATTCCACTTCTAACCCCTTCAAGTTCATCTTTTCAGCGATAAATTTTGTAATATAAGATCGCTGGCTACCCATATCTATAATAACCCCAATCAAGTGCTTTAAATTATTTTCTTTAATATGAACTATTAAAAAATCTGAAGATAAACTTCACAAGAACAGTTATTATTCGAAAGCGTAGTGTTTTCAATAACTTCCTTTAATTCTGATTTCTCATTTTTAAAATGTTTATTTTCTTTGTAACACATAATATCAGCATGTCTTTTTCCACAACTCGTACCTATTATTTTTGTTTGTTTTTTGTCTGAGTTTAACTGGGTAAAGTGCTAAAAATATCTGAAGAAATGTCCTAAAATTCTAAGCTTCTAATATGAATTTGAATTTTATCAAACAGTTGAGTCACTTGAACGCTTAAGTGAGGAAATTTCTAATTGTAGCGCGTGGCATGAGTGTGTGGAATCTTTTGAATAAAGATAGAAGGTGAAGGGATCATCGTTTCTTTATTGGGTTCAATTTACAGCAGGCGGATATACATCACAACAATATTTATAAGGGATACATATAAGACATGCACACAACACGCAATATACATACTCACGCATACACCACAAAAGTATTAACTAGAGGTTGGGAAAAAGTCTTATGGTGGATAGCGCTATCTGTTGGTTTTTTTTTGGTTCAGCTCTTAAAACCATCGGTTACAACCTCCCCCTCTGACCCCGAAGACGTCCCTACCATGGGTCAGCAGATGAGGTATTCAGTGAACCTTTGTGTATTTGAGCATTGAGAGTAGTGGGAGAGCTGGGTTGGCTAACAGTCACAGCGCATATCTCGCATGGGCTGTCTCCATGGTGGCAGTCAGGACGAGAGAGCATGTCAGCAACTATAATGCATTTGCAGGAGAAGAAAGTACTCAATACGGAGGTTAAACTCTTGGAGTAGCAAAGCCTAACGAGCAAGTCGTCCTGAAGAGGATTTTAGAGACATAAGCCATTTTAAAGTTTGATGGTCTGTAGCAACAATAACTTCTTGACCTTCAATGTAACATCTGAATTTACCTAAAGCCCAAACGACGACAAGAGCTTCGCATTCTGTTGTCGAATAGTTGCGCTCAGCACTTGTTAGAAGTCGGATTGCATACTCAACGGGATGTTGATCTTCATGGGTATTTCCTTGAAGGAGAACAGCACCAAAAGCGTATGCACTCGCATCAGTGTGTAAAACATATGGTTTGTTTGGGTCCCACTGCCTGACAACAGGTGGTGTCATCAGAAAAGTCTTCAAAAAGTTAAAAGAAGCTTGTTCTGTTTCTGCCCAGAACCAGGAAGAGGACTTTTTAGTTAGGTTGCTGAGACGTCTAGCCACTTCCGGAAAAGTTCGGAATGAACCTCTGTTCCATGAGCATGTTTGAAGAAAGGACTGAACTTGTTCTACAGTCCTGGGTTCAGGTATGTTTTGAATTGTGGCAGTTTTATCAGGATCTACTTGCAGACCTTCAGGGGTAATAAAATGTCCCAAGTATTTGACCTTTGAACATGCAAAGTTACATTTCTCACGGATAGCGGTCAGTTTGAATAAAGAAAGTCTTTGGAAAACATCTTCCAAATTTTTCAAGTGCTCTTCGAAAGTCTCTGATAAAACTATTATAACATCAAGGTAAGATATATAATAAAAACATCTTGCAAACCATTTCTGAACTTATCGATTAGTCGTTGGAAAGTCGCAGGTGCATTCTTGAGTCCAAACGACATTCTAATGAAGCGGTACGTCCCGAAAGGAGACGTGAAAGTTGTTTTGTCACTGTCCGCAGCAGCTACATTCACCTGATGGTAGCCCGCTTTTAAGTCGATTGTAGACATATACCGAAAGATCATCAATTCGGGGTAGAGGATAAGAATCCGTCTTGGTGATAGTATTCAGTTTCCTATAATCGACACAAAATCGAATAGTGCCATTTGTCTTAGTTATGAGTACAACAGGTGCTGCATATGGTGACTCACAAGGTTCTATTATGCCTTCATTTAAGAGTCTATCAATTTCATTCTTCATGATTTCTTTTCGTGTGGGAGACACTCGATAAGGAGGCACAGATACAGGCGGATGGTTCTGCGTATCAATGTAATGTTCGATGAAAGGAGTTGCTTCTCCCCCTAGACAGAAACTATTTCTATACCGAAATAAGAGTTTGTTCAATTTCTTTTTCTGCATGGCAGTTAGGTGGGTACCTTCATCTTCACGTAATTGATCAGGATGATCTTTCAGTTTTAACTGCTGTATGGAAGTCAGATGATTAACTTCTTCTGCACGTGAGGGATCAGGGTGTTCTGTTTCTTTTACGGTTAACGGTGCAGCCGTTTGAAAAGCATTCGATTTTACAGCATCACAGGACTCTTGAATCTGCTCTACAAAGTGCAATTGACGTTTGGGCAGGGCATCAAAGAACCAGGTTTTCCTTTTTACGTTGAGAACAATTCCAGATGACTCTATAAAATCCATATCCAAAAGGGTGTTATTGTTTTTCGCCCCAGGAATGGCAACAAGATTTAGAGGCAATGTACGACCTCCAAGACGAATCTTCACTCTGGTGGTATTAACTTCTCTCTCGATTTTGCTTCCATCTGCTAGAGACACTGTAAGAGAACCAGTGGTAAAGGTTGTTCCTTGTTTCTTCAAGATATGGTACAGTGTTTCACCAGCAATTGAGTGTGTTGCTGCAGTGTCTGCGCAAGCAGTACCCATGACTCCATTGATAGTCACTTTGAGGGTCGCAAGCTGTTTTGATGGACAAGATGCAGATTGAAGAATCACACTACTGAAAGTTCCATGATTTCTCTTGTCTTTTCCTTTACAAGAAGAACATTTTGGTTTAATGACACCTGGTGTGCCACACCCATAGCATACAACTTCAGAGGGTTCTTCTTTTTTAACATTATCACCTCTTTGAAAATGGGGTATTTTGTCTTGAGGTGGTTGTTTGACAGGAAACATTTTCTTTTGATGGTATGATGGTGTGGATTTCCTCATACCACAGCTGACGTTTTCATAAGCATCAAGCTTTTCAACTAAATCAAGCGGAGTGATCAATCTGACCAGATGTCAATGAAATGTTCTTTAATCTCGTTTGGAATTTTCTTTTTAATCTGATCGGCAATGATAAGTTGTTTCAGTTTTTTAAAGTCATGGACATCCAGTTCCTCTAGCCAGTCTTCAAAAAACCCAGAAATGTCGAAGAAGAAGTCTCTCCATGTTTTATCGGGATCTTTCTTATGTTGAACAAAGATCTGACGGAATTTGTCTCCATTAAATTTAAACCATCATAGAAGCATTTCTTTAATTTTCTTATATTCTTGTGTTTCTTCAGGTTCTCGAACGATGAGAGACGCAATATCAGATGGCAGGGAACCAATTAAGTAAGGGATCCATGAGTACTCAGGCAACTTCATGAATTTAGCCTGTCGTTCAAAGACATTGAAAAAAATTCCTAGTTCTTCATTTTTTTGGGTCAAATTTTGGCAACAGAGTGCTGAAATTATTTAACTCAAAGTTAGGGAGTTTGTTAATTCCTTGTGAATTTTCAGTTGGCTTCCATGGCAGATAAGCGCTGACATTCGAGCTGTAGTCGAAGTTTTTCTAACTCATATTTTTTGCTGTTTTTCAACATTTTCTGTTTTTAACAACGCTGCAGCTTCTTTAGCAACACTTTTTTCCGTAATAACTTGCAACATACCCTTAACCAAAGGCTCATCACAATTGTCCGATTTACTAATGAGTACTGTCAGTTGAATCACTTTAAAATTCTCTCCCACTACCAACCCAAGCTCTTCCGCTAGTGTCTTTAAATCTTCTTTTCGAGCGCGGCCTAAATATTCCATTGTGAAATGTTTTACACTACTAATTCTTTACACAAATAATACAATCCTAAATTCGTTTTAAATAAAAATTAATTGATTGACCAATTGTTAAAGTTAAACATCTTTTTAACTCAAATAAAATCAAATAATATATTTTGCAAAGATAATTTTCAATGTTTAAAAATATAATATTCATATGCAGAATAAAATTATAATTTATAATGTTATGTATAAAAGCACTTGTATTATGGTAAAACAATATTCAAGATCAAAAAAATATTTATAAGTTACGAAATCAATTAGAACATTCAATGAATAATAAATTTTACATACGTTTCCTGCAAATAGAATATTTAATTTTATAAGAACACACAAAAAAAAATCTCATATGAATGCTACTCAGACAGAGAGAATATATATATTATACATATAATGAAAACACTTTTCCATTTAATTTATATTCAAAATAAAAGTATACACTAGTCATCAAACCAAAACACCAAAGTAAAAGCATACTGAGAGATGTTATGACCTGACGATCCTCACTGAGGTGAATAAATTCTCAAAGTGAAAAAGAAAAAAAAAAAAAAAACAGTTTGACTTACAGTGTGCGTAGAAAACTGCTTCACTAAAATAGTTTCAGTCTCAAAATTAAAAAAATCACAATATTATCATATGGTTCTATTGCAAATTTGTAGGAAAAGGATATGATTCTCATTCTCACATTTTAGAGTAGTTTTATTTTAGCCTTTAAGATAAACAGAAACGTTTCTAATTTGAATCACAAAAATATTAGCAATTTATTCTTCGGTGAATTTAAATACCACAGGAGGTTAAACATTGAAATAGTTTAGGTATTAATATTATTAAGGAAAATTTAATGGTACAGTTTATTCGTCTTAACAATGTACAAACAAATGACTTTACTTGGTACACCAAACATAAAATGAACTGACCAACAATGCAGTTTCGTCTTTGATCAACTTATACAATACTAAACGGCATAAACAACAGCCTGGATAAATGTATTAACGCAATCTTCGTTTATAGTAAATGAATAATATTTAAGCTAAATGACGTTTTGAACACACACAAATCAAATTGAAAATATGTGATTATATATATAGATAGAGGATATATATATATATATATATATATATATATATATATATATGGAAGTTCTGAATTTAAGACTATAAAAAAAACTTCCAAGTTTCAAAACATGCAGAAATTTGTCTCTTGGAAGAAGTTAGAACTTCAAGAATTAGCTCATTTTTCAAAAATCAAAATATATACTTTTCATTCTCTAGATATAATGTTTAAAATTGTTCATTCATAAGACAGAATTGTTAATTTTCTCAAAAACATGACACACGATGAGATTAACCATTAAAATTATATTGGTTTCTCTACACACACAAATCTCAAAAAAAAAGACTTCCAAGAGATCCATTCTAAACATGTTGAAATTAATAAGTAAAAAAAAGAGGCAATGGCTAAAACGAAACCAGCTACTCAA
>BMAW01017803.1:0-66074 GCA_019974015.1 Nephila pilipes | reverse complement strand
AGAGTTGTTTACATATTTATATTTTCAGAAATATTACATTTAATTGTACGATTAGAAATAGTATTTAATAATGCGTTTTATATTAAAATATAATAGTTATGAGATATATTACAGACGTTGTCGATTTTTCACACATTTTTTATTATATGGAAAAATATGTATATATATATATACATACACGTACAATCTTCCCTACTTGATATTCGCCTTTTTTTCGCAAGAGTTGGGTAAATCTAATAAGGTATCAGGTACAATTACTATTCACGAAACATGGGTGTCGGCAGGACACACATAATTGTCATTAGAAACGAGTTGGCCAATCACAAGCTCAGGAGGCCACAAAATTCAGTGTAACGACGAGTGTCGTCTGCAATTTGGGTTAAGAGTTTTCGTTCAGAGGATCCATTTCGAAAAGGACGAAAGAAACTCGATCAAGATCCGCAACAACGTTAATAAATCCTTACTTAGCGCATTCAGTGCGGCGACGCAGGACTCTGCAACAGCCGCTTAGCTAATACGTGAGCTGTATACTGCCACTGGATTTCGAGATTTACTGTCATCAGTTTCATGAAGGTATTTTAAGAGAGGGATATTAGAAATTACGTTTAGTACGGGGGAAGACTAGATGTGCCCTCTACCAGACATCAATGAATTCCTTGCTTCTTGAAGTTGATGGAGATTCTCCAAGTACTTTTATGTGGAACACGATACTATCCCTCCCCTACCAAGCAAAATGTTTATTATGGTAGTTGAATTACAATGGTATCTAGAAAGCGTTATTTGTGACATCCGAAAACCTCAGAATGTTTTTGACAATGATTCACTGCAGCTATGCTATACACAGAGGAGGTAGTAGAACCTTACGTCTTTTTATATGCGCTGTTGCTCCTGAGTACCTATTAATTGAAGACAACGCTTTTCCGCATAGGACTTATCGAAGTGGGCGACGAATAAATGGTAATTTAAGATAATTCGCTTCGTAGATTTATCAGATAAATGTCCAGAACGAAAAGTCATTGATTATGTCCGGACCGCAATATCATGTCGCTATATCTCTAAAAAAACCATCAATTTTAAACAGGAAATAAAAATGCATTGATCAGGACTGGGATTGATTGCCATGAAGACCTTCCTGAACCATGATTTACTTCCTGCGCCTAATGTCATCACATTTTGTGACTTTTGTGGCTGTAAGGGAATACCATACGCCAAATTGAGCATATTTTCAGTTTGATATCACAACGTTGATTTTGGGCATCCCTGCATTGAAAGCGTTACTCATAATTATGATTACAAGAAATGTGTTTAGAATTTTCCATCACTTTCTATACTATGAATGAATATTTATACTAAATTAACTTAAAATCTATTCATTAGCTTTTCATTAATTTGAAAAAATGTACAATTTGTGTTAATTATGTAATACATATATATATATATATATATATATATTATCAACGAGCGTTCTTTTATGGTGTCATTTAATTACGAGCATTCATTTCTAATCATTTTTATTACTATTACTGGACGACACATAACAAATATGAAGCACACAAAACATAAAAAATTCAACATAAAACGGACTTAATCCTTTAGAGAGCTTAAAGCTCATCAGGGCTTTATCCGCTTCCGGGGTTACGTCGTTTCTCAGTCAGGCGCCGGCGAACTCTTCACCACTGTAACGCCTACACGTTCAGGGCTGCCTCTTGTGTCTTAGCTAAATTCAATGATTAAACACTAAGACACAATACGTCAATCAAAGAGACACTAGAACAATATTTACGGAATTTATTAACTTCCAATTAATATAACAACAATTATTTCTGCTCTCCCGGGGAAGGATTCTACTAACCTAATTCAATCCACCAATAATAATCTAGCAGACTCTTACCACTAAGCCTTCCTCGAATGCAACTCAGACTCAGGAACCAAATGTAGCCATCTCTACACCTTTAATCCAATCGCCTATATCAACCTCTCTTTTCAACTCCTCCTTCAACCTCTCTTTCCCTCTCCTTCAGTCTCTTTCCACTTCTTCTTCAGCCTCTTTCCACTTCTCCTTCAGAATCACTATCTCGACTTTCAGTCGGAGTTTATATATTTCCTAACTCTCCCGCTTCACTTCATTTCTACCTGCTTTCTATCTACATATTCAAGTTTCATTTTTGGTTGGGCAAAGGTTGTTTAGCAAAAGCAATCAATCTTAATAAAAAAACCCCAAGGTTTGTGAAGAGAAACCGCGAATAGCCCAATGTTACAACTCCTCCCCCGAATTGAAACGTGATTTATCGTTGGGTAAAATAACCAGCGTGAAATTACGATTAAATTTCAAATGCATAAGTAATTGGATGCTATCATAAACTTAGTTAACTTCCGAACTCTAAAGCTAAAGTTATACTTCCCTTGATAATAAGCTGAACATTTGAAGCTTTCTGAAAAAACTATGAAACACACAAAACATAGAAAACTCAACATAAAATGGACTTTAATCCTTCAACGAGCTTAACGCTCATCAGGGCATGTTTCGCCTTCTGGGATTACGTCGTTTCTCAGGCAGGCTCCAGCGAACTTGTCACCACTACAGGTGGCCAGTGCCTCTCACCTCCCCCGTTTCTCAGGCAGGCTCCAGCGAACTTGTCACCACTAGAGGTGGCCAGTGCCTCTCACCTCCCCTTTCAAATGGGTATCACATGCACACACAAAAAGAAGTTACATGTACTGAAGAATTCGCAAAAACTGCATCTAAAGAAGAAAAACATTAATAATACATAAATTCAAGTACAAAGAAATATTGAATACTTTTTAAATGTTCAGGAAATGAATTCAATGTGGTTAAGGTATATGTCCAAGGAGTTGCTGGCAATCGAATCAGTGCATCAACGTTCAAGTGAATTTTACCACGCCGATAGCTGACACAAACGTTGAATCTTTCCAGAGCTAGAGACCATTTCTGGAGAGGAGCTTTGGAGGAAAACATTGCTTCAGTTAAATTAAGGGGTTGTGATCACTAACTATTGGAACTTGTGATCCGTAATTATAAGTTTCAAATTTTCTCAACGCAAAGATGATGACGTAAGCTTCTTTTTCTATGGAACCGTTTTTTGCTTGGGAATTCGTTAAATTTTTACTTGCGATTACAACAGCCTTTTCATTTCCATTTTCATCAACTTGAGCAAGACAGGCGCCTACTGCATATATAGAAGTGTCTGTGAAGATGGTCAATGGGGCTTCGATATTTGGTGCAATGCAATCGGGAGCTTCTCAAATAGCTTTCTTATGTTTGCCAAAGGAGTCCTGATGCATTTTTGTCCAGTTGATATCACAAGGAGCATTATTTTTTGAAAATTCTATCAAAGTATGCGATATTTCAGCAAATTTCGGCAGTATTACAGATGGCCTAGGAGACTTCTTACATTTTTCTTAGTCTTGGGAGGTTAAAGATTCTTGATTGCAAGTACTTTTTCTGGATCAGGTGAATGGTAAAAAGAACCTACAACATGTCAGAGAAGTTTCACTTGAGGTTCACCAAAACTGAACTTTTGAAAATTGATGGTAAAATTAGCTTTATTTAAGCTACATAAAATAGCTTCTTAAATGATCTTTCTAGTTACATGAAAATATTACTATGTCATCTATGTACGCTTTGGCATACGCTCTATGTTGGGTTAAAAGTTGATTAACGTTCCACATAACAGTTGCAAATCAAAGACAGTTTTGTTGGAAGAGCGCAATGGATTTCTAAGTGACGGTTTCACGCCCTGGAAAGGTTAGGATGATTGACGCATCCTAATCTTTCAAACCTTTTTTTTATTATAATTCAGAAGAGACAAACAAAATACTGGCCACTTGTAAAGGATCGTTTTGGTTTGGTTTTATTAACGTCCCACTGGAAGGAACACGAGAGCTATTGGCGACGCACCTCGTAATTTTGAACCTCTGTCAAGTGAGAACGAAGATACCCGAGTTGGCACCCCCTCTCCTAACTTCCACACCACGCCAATGGGAGGACTTTGGACCTTGACAGATTTAATGTGCATCAGCCCCGCCTATACCGCGGGTAAGGACAATTCATTCTTTCCAAGTCCTCTTCCGTTGATTAATTCGCAGAGTATGCATTACTCCCTTTTGTTTCAGTTCATTTCCTTCGATAGTCTAAAACTCACAAGTAAATAGCAATACAGGACTCAGCAACGGAATTCAAGATTTTCCATACGTTCTATTTTTTATTTCATTGGAATGGAAAGACATAGAAATCTCACGTTATGAAAACTCTCCCCTTTTGGAAATCAGAGACAGTATGCGCACTAAATTATTCTTTTCTTCCGATTGAAAACTGTCATCTTTAATAGAGATAGAAAGTATTCGCTAATCATAATCTTCACTCGGTCTTACATATTTAACCCTCTCGCTGCGCATCCCGCGATTTCCACGGGCAACGTAGAAGTAGCAAAATTTGCGCAACCCGCGATTACCGCGGGGATGTGTTTTTGCCGTCTATTTAAGTGTGCAACCCGCTCTTTCCCCGTTCATGGTTTCATTTCCGCTTTTCTGTAATGTTTAATTGTTTATTTAGATGTCGACTAACAGATGGCGTTAGTTGTCCACGTTTCTGCGAAATATAAAAAGAATTTTTTTTAGCATTTTGCGCGCGCTTTTCAGAGCTGAAAGATGTCTGGCAGGAAGCGTTTCGCGAGTGATATGACCTATGTTCCTGACGATATTCCCGACACTGACAGTAGTTCTGACTCTGATTCCGAGTATATTGATGATATTTATAGCGGAACTGATGAAAATTTCTCGGATTCCTCAGTGGATAGTGATGAATCTGAAAATTCATTTTCTATTCAAAACGCCCGACAGTGGTGCAAAATTGATATGGAAAATATTCCACCAGCTCCTGCTTCATTTCCTTTTATTGGCAATCCCGGACCAAATTTCACTATGGCAGATGATGCAACTGTTTTGGATTATTTTGAACTTTTTTTTGACAATGTTATGTTGCAAATAATAGTAAAAGAGACCAACAGATACGCTCAGCAGTATATGAATAAGGCAGTTCCTAAAGAAAGATCAAGGTGGAAGAAATGGACAGATACGGATGAGAAAGAACTTAGATTATTCTTTTCCGTTTTGTTTCTCCAAGGAATTGTAAAAAAACCTAAACAAGAATATTATTGGTCCAAACGTCACATATTGCAAACACCTATTTTTCAACAAGTAATTCAGAAAGATAGATTTATTTTGCTGATGAAGTTCCTTTATTTTACAAATAACGAAGAGTTTGATAAGGATAATCATCCATGGCCAAAATTAAATAAAATTTATGACATCATGGAGCATCTTCGAAACAAATTTCGAAATCTTTATATACCAGATAAAAATCTCAGCATAGACGAGAGTTTGATGCGCTTCAAAGGAAGACTGAGCTGGAAAATGTTCATCGCGAAAAAAAGAGCAAGATTTGGCCTTAAGTTTTTTGTGGTCTGCGAAGTGGGAACTGGATATATTGCAGACTTTCTCATATACACAGGTAATGGAACTGTGTATAACCCGAAATTTGCAAATTATCCAGTTTCCACTAAAATTGTTCTGCACCTGATGGACAGATTCCTGGGCCAAGGTTACTGTGTAACCATGGACAATTACTACATGTCTCCACAGTTAGCAGACATTTTAATTAAAGAAAGAACAGACTTATATGGAACTGTAAATAAGATGAGAAAAGACCTTCCTCCAAATTTTGCAAAAGAAAAAATCCCTAAAGGTGACGTCCTTGCTTACCAAAGGGGTAAAGTTATGGCTCTGAAGTGGCAAGATAAAAAGAGTGTTTTTCTTATGAGTACAGTTCATAATGCAAGTTCCCGTTTGGTGAAATGCAAATCAAAGAAAACTGTACTCAAACCAATTGTTGTTTGTGATTACAACAACACGATGGGTGGGGTTGATTTATGTGACCAAGAAATGTCATATTACCCCACCCTCAGAAAACAACAAGGGAAATATTATATAAAAATTTTCCGACAATTCATGGACCAATCACTGTGGAATGCTTATATCCTTTATAAAAAGGATAACCCATTACAAAATATAACGCTTCTAGATTTCCGTTTGCAAATTATTGAACTAAGCATTCAGAAGTATTCAGATAGAAATTCCAGTGTTCACTCTAGCAGATGTAGTTCAACTCTCAATCCCATAAGGCTAACTGCTCGACATTTTGCTAGCCATATACCCCCAAATCCCATCAAGAAAGAGCCTCGTAGACAGTGTGCTGTCTGTTGTTCAAAAAAAACTGAAAGCGGAAAAAAAATTCGAAAAGAAACGCGAATTTGGTGCAAAGATTGCGAGGTCGGACTTTGCCTCGAGCCTTGTTTCGAAGTTTATCATACAAAACTTCATTTCTAATAAATGTTTTGTAAGTATTTTCCATATTTTCATTAGTATATACTTTTTACCTTTGTATTTTATAAAATAAATCATAATTTAACCAAAATTGATTTTCAAAATTTTGCTTTTATATCATTATTCTTCAATTTCAATATTCTGACAACTTTTTTCTATGATCTAATTCTATATAGAAAAAAAACTCTTTTACAAAAAAATTTTGTATATTTTAAGTCTAAAATATATGTAGATTTGAAATATGTAATAAAAAAAATACGCAATTTTTGAACCTATTTTGATAAAAAAAATACGCAGCGAGAGGGTTAAGGTACTAAAAGCAAATTATTAGAATGCTTGGAAAGTAATTTCGTTTTTTTAGGAAAATAATAGACGATTTTCTTATAGTGAATAAATAATTTATTTGAATTATACATTGTCCAATCTGGTCCAATACATTTTTTCATCTTTCAGGCAAAAGCAAGATTCCATGCTCGCAAAATTTTTGTTTTTTGCTGGCAAAATATGATTCAGGTGACGGTTTTATCCTCTAAATCTTTTCGTAGAGACCGGAACAAATAATAATCAGAAGGTGCCAGGTCTGAAGAATATGGTGTAGCATAACATCCAATCCAAGCTGTAAAAGCTTTTGGCGAGTTAAACTTGTATGAGGTCTCGCATTATCTTGATACATCTTTTCTATTAATCGATTCTGGGCTTTTCTGTTTAGGAGAATCATTCAAGTTGTCCAGCTCTGATGACAGTACACTTCAGAATTGATTATTGTGTTGCCCGATAGAAGCTTAAACAAAATAATTTCCTTGAAATCCTACCAAACAGATAACATCTCTTTTTTTTTTTATGAATATTGGCTTTCGAATAGCTTGAGCTGGTTCATCTTTTTTAAAAATTAAACTGATGATTTCATTCATACAATATTAATACAAATAACGTAATATATATATATGTATGGCAGTATTAAAATATTTTATACTTAAACATCAATTGAAAATTTTTAAAAATAAAATTATATTTTTAGTAGTAAAAAAACGTTTCTTTCAATACAATCAATATTTCACATTTAATAACCAATTGAAAATTTTAAAAATATTATATAATTATGTCCTATGTTGTAAAAAAAATCCTTTCATTCAAATCAATTAAAAAAATTCATGAATTTTTAATACATAATCCAGGAATGCAAAACAGTAAATTTTCTACTTAAGAGTCTTTCTAATTCCAATTGAGTGAATGAGTGAGTTAATGTAAAATTTACTGGCACACACACACACAAGAGCCAGATGTGGCTATGCTGCGCCAAACAAGATTTAACCGTGGTCAAGACGTGAAAGAATAGAAAAAGACATAAATTGGTTAACAAGGAGGGTCGAAAATAGAGAAGGATCGCTAGGGTATCCCGGGAGAGCGTAACCCATGTTTACCAAAAGTAAAACCCATTGGAAAGAAAAAGATCATTAGGGTACCTGGGGTCATGATGCCCGTACTTACCTGAAGAAGGCAAGTCCCCAGTGTATGGGAGTATAGCGGGGCACCCAAAGGACAGGGTGCCCCGCGATACTCCCATACACTGGGTACCATTTTAGTCGTCCCTTACGACATGCGTGAGCTACAGTGGGATTATTCTGTCATTCCCGGTCACCACATGAGTCCTAATTCCAATTGAAGACACAAGATATGAATAAAAGAGAAAAAATAAAAATCATGGAGATTTACAACACTTTTTAGAAATAAATGTCTTTTACTATGAGAATAATTTACTTTAGTGAAATCTTCAACAGAATTTTAAAATGTAAAGTGACTACCTGTTAAACATGAAACAAGATGTGATACTATTTTAGGTGTGTAATAAACATTGAGGTAACCTCTATAATAATTATAAAATATTAATATGAACTAATTTCAATTCACCAATAATTTAAACCGAGATCATTCAAATGAGAAAGTTTATCTAAATTTAATACTACATCAAATGCATAATTTATACCTTTATTTTTAACGTAGAAAATATTCAACCACTTCTTTTTAAAATTGAACTTAGTTTTAATCACATTTTCTCCTATACTCTTTGATTTCCCAATGCTGAATTGAGCAACAAAATTGTTGTTAGTATTCAATTTTCTCAAGCTAAAATTTTTGAAAGCTAGCCTTATTTTGCCAATAGTGTTTTAAAATGTTATCATTTGAGTCCATGTTACAAATTGTAGTTTTGTAAATATATATTATTACTGCTTGGGCCACAGAATACGAGAATACACAGTTAAATTTCAATAATTACTACATCAGTAAATTATTCTGAGAAATGTATTCTTAATAAAATGTTAATATAATCTTTGTAAATAGGTTTGATTATGACAGTTTTGAAATAATTTATGTAAACATCTTGGGGAAAATGCGTTCTTCTCAGTGATGTACTTATAGAAAAAATAAGTTGTGAGCTTTCCACACAAAATGCTAAATTTTGAAATTCAAAATTTGAAGTTTAACTTCAAACTGTTTTAAAATAATGGAAAAATAATTGCATCCCTTTTTTTGAAAAAGTATGCTTCATAATTAATCTGAGGTATAGCACATATCCAGCAAAGCATCAATATCAGAATTAAAGAGAAAAGTGATTTCCTTAAGGAACACAAATCAGTAGGAGTAAACTGTTTGTCATGAGCAGAACAGCTCAGAAAGTGAACATTTTATGGAAAAACAATATACAATATTCTGGATATGTGTAAATAACACTATAATCAGTAAAAATACAAAAAAAGTCATCTATTTAGAATCATACAGAAAAATATTTAATTAGTAAAGGAAAATTTAGAATCATGAATGCAATAAAATAAAAATTAAGTTCGTAAATGCTTAAGAAAACGGTTCAATAAAAAGGCTTTGCAAACTGTGCAATGGAATAACTTTTTTATTATAATCTTACTAATATATGAATAGAAAGCAGAATTTTTTTAAAAATTACTGAAAATATCCGAAAAGTAAAATATTATATTTAACATTTTCATATATAATTTGAAATTGTCATATTTCTTTAATTGGACAATATTGAATGTCAGAAATTCTATTTCTAAAGAGAAAATTAAAAAAATTAACAAATAAAAATATAATTATACATTAAACTTAAAATCAGGTAAGTTTTTTATGATGTATGAACACATGATATTTTTTTAACAATTTCCTTCATTGTAATAAATTATTATTTATAACAACGTAAATAATATCATAATTATTCAATATAATAAAGTTAATGGATTACAAGCATTGAAACACAGTTCTCAATATAAACCTTTTGCTAATTTTATACAACTCTGATAAATATTATGAAATGCTCTTTCATAGTTTCTTTCTTTTAAAAATTGGGTTTTTTTTTTGTTTGTTTGTTAATATCACATTAATAACAGTGATATGAACATTCCCGTTGTAAAAAGTAATTTCTACTTTTAAAAAATATCAACATAAATTTTTGATTAAACAATTATATTCAAATATATCTTGGTAAACAATTTGAAATTCAAGTAAAATTTCTGATCTCATAACCAAATTTTAAGACATAAAAATTATTTTTTATTTTATTTTATGCTAAAAATATTAGTTTTAAATGTCCAATGTATATTGTTTTACATTTAACAAGAAAATATTATTATTAAAAGGAAAGGAAGAATAAAACTTCCAAAAACATAATAAAGGTTTAAGTGGTATCATAGTCACAAGAAGATTGCTATCATTACATATTTACTTCGTAATAGAAATAGCCATTGAAAAGACAAAAAATATTTTTGATTAAGAAAAATATGCAACTTCATAATCACATAGTGTTTGGTAAGAACTATTTTACAAGAATAATTCCCATCTTTGAATCTCAAACCCAAAATTCAAAAGCTGTACTTACTTTACTTTCAGGCCGAAAAAGGTGAATTATAAAGAATTAATGCTCGTGAACAATTATTAAAGCTGTTTTCTCATAAAATGTGATAGAGCAGAAAACAAACTCTGAACCTCTATGAGTTAGAAAAAAATTCTTCATCATTAATAGTACATTCTAATTTCTCTGTTCATTTTAAAGTAGTACTTATTCTGATTATACTTGGATAAATATTTGGATAAGAACATAATTACAGGAGCATACCAAACAATTTTAAAATAAGAAATGAATTTAAAAACTTTTTGACAAATGCTGACTTCCTCACTTGTAAATGTCTGCAAACAATTGTAGGCAACTTTTTCTTTTCATATATTGAGGGACTTCAATATAGAAAAGATTTAAGAATTCTCTATACTGAGAAAGTCTAAATTTTAGTATTATTAAGACAATTAGATTTAATTGTGATGTTAGGTAGAAAAGAATGGATGTTAGATTGCCAATAAAAAGATGAATTTTTTTCATCATTAGTTTCTGTCCAGTAGACAGAAACTGATAACAAGGTGAAAAAATATTTCCACGCACACACAGATATATAAATCAGCTAATCTAAGAATTCCAATTACATTTTGATGGCCTATTCATTGTCCAGACTTGTATTGTACTAATTTTTTTAAGAAAGATATGAAACTACCTATTGGTATTTATATTAAAATCAGTTAAGTACATGAATATGATTTCTTTATTACAATATGCATCTTGAATCAGCTGTACTAGCGATGTTGAAATTTAGACAGTGAAAAAAAAGTAAATAATGAGCATTTCTAATTTTAAACTATAAATATAAATATGTGACTGAATTTTAGGCAAGTGACAAGGGAATCTAGTACACATGTGCAAATGAATTTCATTAAAATTTGAAACTTTCAAATATTTATTATTTTTACAGTTTTCTAAGTTAAGTGAACTTATTATAACGATAATTCAAAATATAGTTCTTATAAAAAAAATGTACTGCATATTGGCTTTAACAATTTTTTTTAAGTGAAATGAGTGAAAATAAAAATATCTCAATACTTAATATTATTCCTTTACAAAAAGATTCTTGTAAAATCAGTATAATAAACAGAAATACAGTGAATAATTCCTACACTTCTCAACACTTATATTAATAAGGATTTATATCATTAAAAGGCAAATAATTGAAAATAGATCCTATTATCATATATCATACAGAACTAGATTTTCCCAAGTTTCCAGTATGAATTACAATCACAATTCACTAGAAACATAAGTTTCTTAATAATATATATTATGAACACACTTTGTAAGATAGAATTATGATAAGTTTCATTTAGATTTCTGTAGAAAACTTTGTAATAACTTTTTATAATGTAATAATTGGCATTTCTAAAAATATCGTTCGATGGAAAAAGAAAATGTGGAGAATTCCTATGCAAAGCTCAATACATTATTACCTTAAGTATATGAACGATGTATCTAAAAATGTATATTTGTACTAATGTATAACTCATAAACAAGGAATAAAAGGTACAGATATATAATCACCAGGTTGGGCTTTTGTACAACTCACAGGTAGTAAAGGCCATTAAAATTTTTTGGCAGCCCACACAACCAGGAAGTAGATGGACTAGCTGCCGCTAGATTTATAGTGTCCAATCAACTGTCCAACCTGAAATGGATGAAAATTCTTTCTCCTTTTGAACAAAACAGTTATTTAAATTGTATGCTATTTATTTGAATAATTCAAACCAAAAAAAACTATTTTCTAGAAAGAAAATTTACACTAAGTAATAAATACTGTACAATTTTCACTACTTTCTGAAACGGCATGATAAATCGGAAGTAAAACAAAAATCAATAATTTAGTAGAACAATCCCAAGATGAAAAGTGAATTTCTTACATCAAAGAGACCAATATAGGTAAGGAAATTATCATGAACAGAACAGTAAATTCAATTATTTGGATATATGCAAACTCAATAATCAGCAATACATTAAAAAAAATCATTTATTTAGAATTGCAAAATCAAAAAATTAAATTTACAAGGAAAACTTTCAAACCACACTCATTTAATGAAATAGTTCATTAAAAAAAGCATTGCATATTATTCAAGAAAATAATTTTTAATATTTGATTATGAATAAAATATAAACATTTAACTTATATTAACTATGTTTCATAATATATTGAAACATTTTAAATACTTTTTTCTTCAATAGCAGAAAAGTTTTATGCCAAAAGTAAAAGATAATGTTTAACCTTTTTATAATATATATTAAAATTAATGAAATATTTTTTAAATTATCATAAAGAAATATTGAAGAGAAAAACGTTTGTATTGAAATGATAAACATTTTATTTCTAAATAAAAAAAAATAGTAAAAATTAAATTAGGAGAAAATTTTAATCATAAATAAGTAGAAAAATACATTATATATTAAATTTAAAATTAAGTAAATTATTTAATATGCATAAGAACTTGAAAACTTATAACATTTACATATAACATATTACTATGCAACAATATAACTCGGAATACATTTTTAGCTGAGTACCATCTCTCGTTAAAAGAGGGGAGCGCTTTTTCTCTGCATGAAAGTAGTGAGAGTTTGAGTGAGGCAAGAAATAGCAATTCAGTTTTGTAACTGGTTTGAAGTAAGAGAAAATGGGGGTTGTGCAAGATGTGATTCTGCGTTGGGAATAGGAGCAGGGAGCATCGTTCCAATAGCCGCGGCCGTGAGAGAGGAGAAAAATAATGGGCTCTGGAGGGTGGTTGGACACTGCACGTTCTCATGGTAGGAATGGGTGAGTGCAGGTGAGGAGCTGATCAGAAGACGAAGTGGAGGAGAGGAAGGAGCTTTTAGGCGAGTACCTATTGGCTGGTTAGTTAAAGAAAGGACTTAGAGAGAATTCAGTTAGGATGTGATTTTTCAGGCAGGCTGGGACGTAAAGTACATCCAAGTTCTGCCATCAAGAGTGAGTACAGGTTCCGGGATGATTTCTTGCTTCTTCCATACGGTTGGTTAACTTGCAAATGATCTGTCTTCTGTTTGATGTGGATACGGGTATCTTCCTGTCATATGTGTTAGGTAGTTGGCTTGTTCGGCTATCGTAGGGTTGGGGTGATTTTCGAGTAAAAGTTTCGAGCTTGCTTCTTGAATTATTATTCTGTCTTGAGCTCTTTGTGGACGATTTTTAAGGAGAGGAATTTCAGTGCACCGATTATTGTCCGAAGTGTGTTATTTTGCTGGAGTTGGAGCTTTTCCAATTGAGTCTTATTAATCTTTCCCCAAATGGAACATGCGTAAAGAAGTGTTGGTCCTAGGATCTGTTTGTAGATTAAAAATTTGTTATCCATTGAGAGCACCGACTTTTTTCCAATGATGTGGATTATGGAGAATAACTTTTTCCAATATGATTCTGTAATTTCTTTGACATGCGGGCGGTAGTTCATTTGGTAGTCGAGAGTAACTCCGAGGTACTTTGTACTATTGGTCCAGTTTATTGGTTCTCCGAAAAGTTGAATTGGGGTTGGTTTCTGGATTATTCTTTTGCTGAAAAAGAGATTTCCTGGGAATTATTTTGATTCACCATTTCATGTACATGGAGATGTATTTTGGAGGTAATTTCTTACTATATTCGATCTTTTTTTTTCTGGCAGATGATGGAAGCGTCATCAGCAAAAAGGCGGATTGTAATACTATGCATGCACAGTATATCTTTTGTAAAAATTTTGAAGAGGGCCGGAGAGAGATTACTTCCTTGAGCTGTTAAAGCTCTCATCTGTCTTGTAGTGGAAGTCGTATATTGTAGTGCGATTTGAAAACTTCTATTGGAGATGAAACTATTGATTATATTGATGAGGTTGAATGGAAATTTAAGCATTATTTATTTGTAGATTAGGCCTTCGTGCCAGACTTTGTCGAAGGTCTTGCCGATGTCAAGAAAAAGAGCTCCAGTGATTTGTTTCGTATTGTACCCTTTAATGATGATATTGGTTGCTCCGAGTAGCTGGTGTGAAGGAAGTCTCTCTGAGGAATCCGTGTTGAAATTCGGAGATGATGCTATTTCTCCTGCAGAAATTCTTTTGTCTTGTTAAAATTATTTTTTCAAAACTTTTTCCCAGAGAACTGAGGAGACATATTGGTCGATAATTTTCAGAATGTTGGAGGTCATTTTTCGGCTTTGGAAGTATTTTTATGCTGGCATGTTTCCGTGACTGCGGGAAATAGTGGAGTTGGAGGCTTCCATTGAACATTTTCGTAATGTTGGTTATTGCATTCAAAGGTAGAGATTTGAGAGCAACATTTTTGATGTTACCTAGGTCAGGAGCTTTGCTATTTTGTAGTTTCAGGATTATTTCTTGAATACTTCTAATATCATGCAAATACATATGCGAAAATTCTTTCTCTTTGAACGCTGCAACAAAAGCAAAATAAAAAAACAGATTGGATGCTGAAGTTAACACTAGGTTGCAAATTTCAACAATTATTCCAGACGTAAAAATACTTTGCAGTAAAAAAACAATCAAGGCCAAGTCATTAAAAAATTTCTTTTCATTAATTTGTTATACTTTAAAATACTGTTACTTTTGTTTATTTTCCTTTGGATAAATTTAAAAAAAACAAAAAAAAAAAAAAAAAAAACCATTATCCACCTTACCATCCATTAATTTTACTAAGACGTTTCTACTTTGATAAAATAGAAATGTAAAAATAATTTTGTAAATTTGAGTAGAATAAAGGGCTTTGATATCCTATTTTTCTGCTCTTTGATCAAGGGGTTCCTGGATTGTTATGGTAAGCTCAAAGGATTCCCCAAAGTTCAAAATGTTGAATACCTCTGCACTAATCGAAATACTCCCTCTACATTACGATTTGTGACAAGGTGACATATTTCACATTCAATAAATAATTTTTTAAATTTAAATGGGGTATAATTTCTTCAAAATGAGAAAATATTTCTAACCATCATCGACCCACATTTAAATTTTCACCTTTTCGTTTCTTTAGTGTTTTCAAATTTTAAATACATATTCGCATTATATCTTTAAACGGAAAATTATCGATAATTACATCTTACATTATCAGCTGCGAGAGAAACTTTTTCGCTTTTAATTTTGTCTTTCAAAACAGTACACTCAAAACACTTTAGTTCAGTGAAGTTGAAAGACATTTCCTCAAAGCATTCATAACAAACTTTTTTAGCAATTTTAAATCTTAGAAATGTATCCTTAATCCCAGGATCATAACCTTACAGAATTGTTAGTTTATTCTTTAGTATTAATGATACGAATGAATCATCATATCTCGTACTATATTGCAATAAAATAAACTGTAGCTCAAATGTCATCATATTTAATTTCTCGGGTAGTTTCCTACTGTAATGTCCACCTGTAGAGAAAACAGAGTGTATGTTTCGATCTAGAGAAGAGGCGATGTTTTTTTTTTCCAGGTGTAAAGTATTTTTCCAAATTTAAATAACATGATCGAAGCGGATCATATAATTTCAAAATGCACTCTATTTGTGTTGTGTGTGTGTGTGTGCTGGTTTCAAAGCAAACCACCTTAGTTTTAAATGGCCAAGGAGCTTTTTATATTCAATACCAACCTCAACGCAAAATTGCTTACGATTTGCTTCTCAAACCTTAAAGGGACTAAAATATATTCCTTAGTTCAGGGGTCGGCAACCTACGGCTCGCGAGCTGCATGAGGCTCTTTTGATGTAAAGTTGTGGCTCTCCAGTTCCATACGAAAAAATTAATAATTTACAATCAAAACCCTTAAAAAATAAGAAAATATATTTTTAAGTACCAAATTTCTCAATAGTTTCTATTTTGATAAACATTAATTACAAATCGCCACGCTTAGCATGACCGCAATGAGATAAATTTGAAGTATTGTTTTGCTTTCAGAGATGAAACTCCGTGACCATCTTTATCTTTCAGCCAATTGCATTTCAGTTCCGTCTCACCCAAACAGCCACCGACTAGAGTTAGACAACGTGTCTAGACTCTATAGACGTATTTCAGTCAGTCGGATAGCGCGGTAGACATGATTGAACTTTGCAAATACATCGGCGAAATAAGCAATATTGTTTTTATTTTTTGTAATTTCAATAAAAATTACAGAATATTTTCTAAACATGCATTTCTTGACAACTATCAGTGCATGTTTACAAAACATTCTGTATTTCCGTGAGTAGTAATTATAATTGGTTTGGTTGCTCATCTTTTTCGTCGCAAAGTTTATCAAACAATCGTGATTTAAGAGGTTGTGCTCTAATTTGATTAATTGATTTAAAATACAACTGTAGTGTGTTATGAAGATCGTTATTGGGATATTTTGCACCTAGAACAGTCCTATGTAAGACTGGTATACGTACCATTCTTACAAAGAATGGTACGTAAACCACACACACAGGTACCTTTTCCTTAAGTAAAGTTGCGTAACATCTTTAGCGGCCTACCATAGCAGGTGCCCCCATTTGTAGAGACAGCAGTTATATTATTTAATGAAATTTCAAGCTAGTTCAAGTATTATTTTCAGCAATGATATAGTGTTGTTCCTTTTAAGTCAGTTTCAATATATTAAGCAAATAAAAACTCGTCTATAATCTGACATTTTATTTTACTAAAGTATCTTACATAAGCCACTGGAAGGGAAGAACTTACAAGAGTGGCTTCGTCAAGTTGGATAGAAAACTTGCAATTTTTTATTTCCAATATTTTCCACATATTCGTTTGATTTCATCCATTGGTACTCAGCGGCAGGCTTCTTGAAACAGTGAATCTTTTTTAATTACAGTTTCTTAGGCATCTTTAATAAGAGGTGTAATAATTTCTTCTGTGGTTGAATAAGGTTTTCTCTTTTTTGCAATGTTGAGAGAAATATTGTATGAGAATATTTTAACCCGTCTTGATTATTAATTTCAGTTGACGGTTTAATAAATTATTCTAAGGTTAGTTTAGTTGCATATGGTTCTTTAAGATTTTTAAAATAATTCAAATTTTATCCTTTTTGTTCGAATGAATTCTCTCAAGATGATCTTTTAATTTTTCCGGTTTCATGGCAACATTGCTAAGCTTTTTTCACAAAGAAGACCCAAAGGTTTTCTTTCATTCATTGGTGAAGTCATGAACCCAAATTTCAAATATATCAATGTATTAGGTTGTCACTTTTGTTTAGAAGTCGAGTCTGCCATAGCGGTATTAGTAGAATCCTAACAAAGGAATTATTATGCAGCCAAAAGAATCTATTTCCACAAAAAAAAACAAGTTTAAAAATGCTGCTAATCTAGAGCAACGAATGCGCAGAAGTCGATACTCTCCTGAGTCAAAGCCATTATGCAAAAGACATGGATGTCGAAATAAAGATGCGATGTCGACAGCTTTGGCCATCTTGAAGCAAAATGGAACAAGAATCAGTTCTCACAAGTTTGAAAATGAGTATCACATCACGAAACACGTAAACTTTAAAGGATAAAAGGAGATAAATAATTATTTAAAATATATGCAGAAATGAGAAATTAAGTAAGCTATAATCTAGTATTAAAACATTTTTTTACTATATTATGATTAAAAATGGCATTCCAAACGATAATTGTACAGTTTGCGTTACTGTCAATAAATTTACGATTGTACAGCATTGCTATTCATTCATCCACTCCTAATCGATCCCTTAGATCGGATCAACCCCTATCGTCCACTTTGCCGACGCCTGTATTAAAAGATAATTTGGACTTGTATCCGAAAATAAGATTAGCATCTCACTTTTAAATTAGAGAATAGGAGAAATTAGAAAATTATATTATTAAGTAAGTATAAACTTTCATGTGTCAAAGAAAAAGTAATTTCCCTTTTGGATATCTGTATACCGCGAAAGTATACGAAGACTGCTCAAGATAGGCATTTTTTTGTTATTTGAATATGGAGAAAGTAAAACTTTTAAATAATAAAAGAGGTTACTTGATATTTTCTTTAACAAATACCCTAAGCAAAGCCGAAGAGGAAATGAAAATTGTTGAGAATTTTTATTCTCGAAGATTCTTTAACTTTAATCCCGGGAAAAGAAACGAACTTTACAAGCTCGATGAAGAAATTGAAAGTTTACCCGCTCATGAATCAAAACTACTAACCGAAATCGAAAACACCTTGACGTATAAAGATAAAATAACTTTATCGAAATCAAAAACAAATAGATATTTAAAAAATGGTCAGGAATCTTTTAAAACCAATACAAATCTTGAAACTACTGAAGTTTCGAGAAAAAAAGAAAACCAGCAAGTGCGAATTCCGAAATTAGAAATTTCTAAGTTTTACGGCTATGTTAGTCAAATGATTAGCTTTTGGAACGCGTTTAAGTTCACAATTCACAATAATAGTTCACTTCTGAAAGCGGAGAAATTTAATTATTTAAAAACATACCTAGGTGAAGCTTCCGCTAATGGATAGAAGGCTTTTCAATTTCTGATACAAATTATGATTCTGCTATAGATAAGTTTGGAAGACATGACATCATTATAAATAAACATATGCAAAACCTTCTTACTATTTCTTCTGTTTCACCATCCAGTGATATTTTTAGGTTAAAAAAGCTATTTGATACCATTGAAATACAAATTCGAAGTTTATGTTCTTTAAATATGAAACCAGATTCGTATAATAATATGTTAATCCCTGTATTATTCAGAGTTATTCCAAATGATTCAGTATTAGAATACAGTCGTAATAATGATGACCATTGATGTTTTGGTGTTAATAAATTTTTGGATTTGCTCAGAAATGAAATACAATCTTGCGAAAGAGCTAATATGTTTAATTGTATTGATAGATCACCAAACTATGATCAAAAATGTAATTAAAATAATTCTATATCATTCCTGAAAGATTTAAATATTTATCCGCCTCCGCTCAACGAAAACGAACCTAGGTCAATCGTTTCTTTGTCTGCTGCAGCTGTCTGTAAAAGTTGCTTATTTTGGAATTCCGAAAAGCATGAATCATCGGAGGTTTCGATACGAATGTTTCTGTAAAGAAAGGAAAATTAAAAAATCACAGTAGATTTTTTGTTTTTTGTTTTGGCAGAAAACACTTAGCTAAGGATTGTAAAAATAAAATGAATTGCGAAGTAAGCTACAATAGAAATCATTATATATTATTATGTACTTTAGAAAGAAAGAACTCGGAAATGAATGAACATAATAATAAAAACGAAAAATATTCGCTGACGTCTAATATATATGAATAGATGTTTTATGCGGTTTACCGAAAGTGCCGGATAAAAATTAAACTTGTTTTGATTCTTTAATCACTATTCAAGTAGAATGAGATAATAAAACATTAACTGCTGTTGTGGATACTGCAACTTAATTGTCAATAATTAAAACAATATGGTATCTGAAATCTATAAGAATCTATGCGGAAAGGTTATTTTAAAATCTGCTTTTGAGCATAAAGTCACTGCACCATTAATAAATATGAATTTAATATTTATAAGTTCTGAGTCTAATAATGTATATACACCTGTTACAATCATGTTTGGAATGGTAGATAATTTAGCGTATGATATTTTATTAAGATTGAGTGTTTATATTGATATGATTGCAACTAAAAATCATTTTGAAAGTTATGTAAAGAATCTTAGTTTAGATGAAAACCAATTATATCATCAGTAGATTTCCGTAAATCGTGTTGAAAATACAATAGTTAATATAGATCCTTAAGTCTATTCAAGATAGCACGATACCTATGAACAGTGCCATTGGTTTTGTAAATAATTTAACTAGTACCGATATGGACAGTTGTAATGTCATTTAGTTTCAGATTCAAATAAATTTCAATTTGAACAAGTAAATGATGACAGTCTATCTAAATATTGGCAAGATGCCAAGAATTCTTCAAATAACTTTATGTTCAAGAATAGTTTCATGTATCATAAAGATGAGATTTTAGATGAACCCTTCAGCCAGTTAGTTGTTCCTCATCAGCGCAGAGAACAGTTGTTAGAAGTCACACATTCCAGTGTATGGGTGGGCACATGTTGAAAAAAAAAGTTTAGAACGGTTAAGATATTCAATTGAACAAATCATATTGAACTTTTAAAAAAATATGGGAGGGAAATATAAAAAGGTACAGAAGGCGTGTCGCTTAAAAATAATACATTACTGAGGGAAATAATTAAAATCGTCTGTTTCTTATCTTGCTGTCTATGACTCACAAATTTGATTCGTCAAACTGATAATTATCTGAAACATTCCTTGACTATTCCGTTACATTTATATTTATTTATTTCCCAAAATGCTGCAACAACTCCAAATCTCTTGCAAATATTTTTGAAAATCAACTTTTTTTTTTCACCATTGCAAAAAATAAATATAAGATACCGAACATTTAACTAAATTGAGTTTCAGAAATCATTTTGAAAATGGACCTATAAGAAGTCGAACAGTATGTGGAATTCCACAACTGTGAGCGCTCCTAAAGAATTCTATAAACACTTTCTCACAATTTATCGATAAAATGAAAATGAATAATTCAAAATTGTATCACCCAATTCTACAGCAAAATCTTTTCTATTGAATGATTATTCAAACTTTTTTCTATCGTACTTTCTCTGATCCGAAGCGGTTTGTTTGATTTTGTTTCCAGATTCTTGCATTTCTTAAGCTTAGAAGTGATGTCACTTATCATTTCCCTTTGGTAATAGAGTTAATATGTAACTGAAGTTTTGAAACTTTGTTGCAAGTATAATCGATGTACTCGAAAACAAACCATAGCGCGGAATTTGTTAAAATTCAAAATTTTCTTAGCTCAAAAGTATTATTTTCTCTTTCTTTTACTTTTACTTGATTCGTTCATTCGAACTCCATTGTCACTGGAGAAATAACTCGATTTTTTCTATATACACAAAGCTAACCCCTGTAGCACCAATTTTTGTAGTTAAGGAATCTTACAAATGTCTGTATTGAATACCGACCGACTATTCCAGACAATTTCATACATTCTTAAAAGTAGCACTCTACGTTTTGTTTTTAAATTGGTTGAACTTTACAATGCAATCGAGGAATACACTGCTAAAATTTTCAGCAAGTTGAACGCGAATAAATATTTAATGATTTGAATTATTGGAAACAATATTCGGAATAATGTATTAACAAAAAAGAAAATTATACTATGATGATCGATTATGATGCTTTCTAAACCTATTTAATTTTAAAAAATTATTTTTGATAATTCGCGAAATCTAAAAACAATTGACGTTCGATTTTATTTAAAGACATCTTATCTAAACGATGTATAAAGGGGAAGAAAAATACATACTAAAACGGATTTGGACGAGCCTGGTTCTCATTTTTT
The DNA here is from genome assembly GCA_019974015.1 of Nephila pilipes. Taxonomy (NCBI): domain Eukaryota; kingdom Metazoa; phylum Arthropoda; class Arachnida; order Araneae; family Nephilidae; genus Nephila; species Nephila pilipes. The sequence continues at coordinate 44,435 of BMAW01017803.1, read as the reverse complement.
TTCAAACAAAGTTATTTCGTTCCGAACATAAGTATTTAATTAATGTTCTCCTACATTCGTAGGACTTTTGATAGTTCTTCCTCCAATTTCACTGTTGCTTTTTGCAGACAGATATTGTAGCGAATTGTAAGTCAGTATGCTTAGGAAATTTCAAGTTCTCATATTATGATTTGGACGGACTATATGTATTTCTACTTATCGTTAAATCGTTTACAATCCTTATGTTTAGATTTGCTAATATATATTCGTATCATCAAATAACCTTCAAAACACGTTCAAGTTCATCGGTACGCAACAACTGCAACGTAACGATTGTGATTACCGATTGCATAATTGCTTTGATGTTTCTTGCTCGTATAGAGTTCGTCGATACTTGGGAACTGATAATTCTGCTCGAAGATGACGCCTAATTACTTCTGAATGAGGGTGTTAACAATCGCCGAATCCCGACAACTTTATACTGTTTAGCTCCTTCCATTGCATTCACCAAAATCTTATGGTAGGCGTGACTTCTAACTAATTTCATTGCTCGATCATTCTCATATGAGTATTCCAATAGAACAACTATCCGGTATCATTAATAATACGTCTGTGTCGCCGATGACTTCTACGAAGACAGTTTCTTGATTTGAAAAAAGCTTTATTCTCCAAGGAGACACATCACATAGGTTAATCGGTAAAGCAGCGGTTGCAGCATATTTCCCAGATCAAATGGTTTGTTGCAGTTTTCCAGATACGAAGCCTCATATTTCTGCGGATCAATATGACTTCTGGCTGTGAAGTTCACACATATAGATGACCGGGAATGACAGAATAGTCCCATTGTAACTCATGCATGTCGTAAGAAGGCGACTAAAATAGGTACCCAGCGTCTGGGAGTATAGTCGGGTACCCTGCCCGTGGGGATTATATCAGGGGACCTCAGGGACTTGCCTTCTTTAAGCACGTACGGACGTCATAACCCCAAGGCATCCTAGGGATCTTTTTCTTTCTCATGGGGTTTACTGTATTTGGTAAACAAGGGTGAGAGGTCCCCCGGATACCATAGCGATCCTTCTCTATTTTCGACCCTCCGTGTCAACCAATTTGTCTTTTCTTCCTTTTTTTTTCACGTCTAGACCACAGTTAAATCTTTTTTGGCGCAATATAGCCATATCTGGCTCTTTTGCGAATAAACTTTACTTTCTCTCTTGACCCTTCTTGTCGATCAATCCATTTTCATTGTTTTAATTTTGTTCATTTTCATTGTTGATCATAGATTTACCTTGTTTGGCGCATTATCACATTTGGCTCTTGTGTCAATAAACTTCACTTTCACTCACTCACTTACACATATAGATACACAAACACATATTTATATACTCGAAGATAGTTCAAAAAGTTAGATTATAAAGAAAAAATTTACAATAAAACCTTGCAAAGTAATCAGCTGACGAACTCACACATTAACAAAATAAAATACCATTTGGAGGCGAAGAAATGGATTCGTAGACACAAAAGTAAAAAATATGAAACATTGCAATATCTTTAGTCATTTAACGCTGAAATTTATATAGAACCACTGCAATCTTTGGCGTGGTATGGGAGTTTGGAGAGGTGTTGCCAGATCAGGTGTCATCCTCGTCATTTGACTGAGGTTCAAAATTACGAGGTCCGTCGCCAATAGTTCTGGTGTTGCTTCTAGTGCGACGTTAATAATCACAAACTAAAACCAATGCAATCTGGAATTATTAGGGAAGAAAAAATCTATTGATTTCGGGCGTCGGAAATAAAACCTAAGACCTTTTCCTCGGTATGATTGGGCCGATGCAACTTAAATACACCAGGCCACATAGTTCTCCCTTTGCGGCCAGGGGCTAAGACTACTTCAGTTCCGATATCCTCAGTACCATTCTTTCGAGATGATGGAGGTTGACACGTCTCACACTCTGCTCTGCTTCACCGGTCGCACTTCACGGCCGGAGACCAGGGAGCTGTTTCACGGTCCGACTTCCTCGAGATTTCCATTTGAAATTAAACATCGCTGAAGCATGTTAAATATATTTTTCAAATCATTTGTATGAAAACTTGAAAAGAAATTCACAGTTTTAACCACACGTCTCAGAACAAAATGTATTGACGGTCAGAATGGAAAAAAAGTTTACCTTTTTATAATATATATAAGTTTATTTTTAAAATTCGACAATATGCCCTCAGAAATAATTCCGGTTATCCATGTAATAGAAAAGTTATTACAACTCCACCGTATTTACAACGAATTAATTAAATAGTACATTTTAGGAAATAATAATCTGTTGCTCTATATACCCCATAAAACCATAGTATTAATGTAGAAAATATTATGCATTTTGCTAGAAAGTTTATTTTGCTTTAAGTGTATTTGTTGCAACAATTTATTTCTGACGTTTTAATGTTTAAATATTCAATTCACTTTAATATTTATACCGATTAATTTTTAACTGGGTTTTATATGGAATTCAATTTACTTTCTCTTATGCTGTATGGAAGAGTTTTATTGATTCATGTTTGAATATCAAGATAAAATTTATTACTTTCATAATTATACAATAAGATAAAGCTTAATTTATGTAACTAAAACAGTAAAAAAGCAGCAATATTACGTTTTTGATCATCGTAATACTAAGATAACATATATCCGTTTAAGCTATACGAAAGAAAAAACGATAATTTGCTGGAAGTTTATTATTTTTAACCATTTTCCGATTAAATATTTTCCTCTGAATAAAAAAGTGGCTTGAATATATATATATATATATATATATATAATGAAAATTTATGAAAGAATAATTTAAAATATTTAAAAAGACAAAAATCCAGAAAGAAATGTAAAAATGAAAGAAAAAATAAATGAAAATATGGAACCCAGTAAGTCAAAAAGCAATATCGGGCTGAGGACCGAATAAGCGGGGTTAAACTAGTTTAATGGTATCAACTTTCCCAATTTGCGACTTGGTAGGCTGAATTGGGAAATCCAAATTACAAAAGAGTTCAATGATTAAAAAATGCAAAAAAGTTCAGCGATAAAATCTACAAAAATAAAATCTATAATTCTAAAAATTATCAACAAATCAAAATATAAAAAAATTACTTACAAAAATTCAAAGAAATGAAGATTCAAATATGTGAGTAGTAAGACGGAATTTTCTTTAAGCTTCAAGATGTATATCACATACTCAAAATGAAAAAAATATAACACATCATCACCAAATAAATTGAAAAAAGATTTAAATCATTGTTTGATTGGTAATAAAATGTAAAAGGATGCAAACAATTGGTTGGTAATAAGTTGTATGGTAAAGTAGTATAATGGTCCATAGAGTGAGAAAAATGTAAGCTGTGTAAATCGCGATTCGCAAAGATGTTTAATATATTTGTGATGTATATAAGTATTTAAGAAATTTATTAGATAATCATGATTTAAACAGTTGTTGAAGAATTTTTTAATGTTATTAAACTTGTCTATTTTATGTGTGGTTAATTTGTTATTACGTAATAAAAAGCCTAATAAAATATTCCTGTAAATAGATCTGTGTAGATTACTGTTCCAAAAAGGAATTTTGATTACATGGAATTCGAATCTCTCTCTTTTATCATAAATATTACTAATTAGTCTATTGTCAACAATTTGTAAATCAAGATCTAGAAATTCTACTGTATTAGAATTAAGATTAGTTTTTAATAATTTGAGATAATTAGGGTATATATATATATATATATATACATACATACATACATACATGTATATATACACTGTATAACAAAAAAGAAACGATGCACTAAGAAGGGTTTGTCCGATGGAAACAAAAATTAGCGGATATAAAAATTATGTGCACAATAGAAAATGATTAAAACTTCAGAAAAATTAAATGATTTATTTCAGAGTTACAAATTAATGAGCTCAATAAGGTGTTAACCCACCTCTAACCTGGATGCAAGCTGCCACACGACGTGGGATAGAGTGATAAAACTCCCTGATGGTCTCTTTCTGTATTTCTTGCCTAATTTGCTCAAATTGTCGGGCTAAGTCATCAACATTCCCCGGTAGATGCAGTCGCCTTCCCATCCTATCTCAGACATGCTCGATTGGAGAGAGATCTTGCTAGCCTAGGAAGTATTTGACAAGCTGTAAGACAGCTCATAGCAACACGTGCCGTATGTGGTCTGGCATTATCTTGCTGAAAAATAAGGCCAGGATACTGCAAAAGGAATGGTAGCAAAACAGGTCTCAGTATGTCGTCAACGTACCGCTGTGCTGTAAGTGTGCCTCTAATGACGACCAAAGGGGGCCGGCTATCAAGAGAAATAGCACCTCAGACCATAACTCCTGGTTAAGGGCCTGTGTGGAGTGCAATAGCGAAAGCAGGATCGGCAAGCTGCCCTGGGCGTCTCCAAACACGTCTTTGATTATCTTCAGTTGGAATCGGGATTTGTCGCTAAACACTACGTCCCCAGTCAGCATCATTCCAATCTTATTAATCCTAGCACCACTGTAATCTGGCTCGACAGTGTGCACGGCTGAGTGGAGAGTGGTGTAGCAGTCGGTACGAGCGTAGATTTCATTAAAAAATTGGTTTGATTCAATTGAAATCCCATAATTAATGTTTCATAAATGTGGGATTTTTCATATTTTGTAGATTTTGAAATTGATGTAAATCCATTTGAGGTCGAAATGTTTCTTGTAACTAATACTTTAAAAACGATCAAACTATAAACTTGAATCAATTTAATATTTAAAAAAATCATAAAATTTGAGCGTCTTAACATATACCAATATTTTTGAAACCATTCAAATACAAACCCTTAAATATCTCCATATTATATGAAATTCACCATTTTGAAAGAAAACTGCTCATGTATGTATATGAGCACCTGTTCCATCTCCGAGTATTAAATCTAAAATAGCCTTTCTCACAATGTTAATGACATTCCTCCAGAATTGTCCAACCATTCCTGGGCACTTCCCTTCTTTGTAGGCTTCTTTCGCTGAAACCAGTTGGTAAGAATCTTTTTCCAAATCTCCTACGGTAGACGAAAACTGGCAGATAACTTTGATCCCTCGGTCACTAAGTTTGGATTACTGAAAAATGAAAGTTCATATTAATATGAAAAATAGTTAGAAAAATCCAAGTTCTTAAAGGCTCTAAAATACGTCTTCTGATGTTTCGGTACGTTCTATAATCCGTCACGTTCGCTTTCGGATTTCTTCCTGAGAATTCGGCATTTGTTGACATTAATGGACAGTCCCGACACAGTTCTGCTAGTGTTTTCAGCCAGTTTTTATCATAACTGTTAGTTTTCACTTCAATACCATGTTTCTTGTTTTCTAGCGGATTACATAATCTCTGTCTGCCTCAAGAATAGCTCTCGCCAAAATCAACTTCAGATGAACTTCCTGAATCATTCGAATGAAAATCGGACAATATAAAAAGAAACTGTATATGAATATAATAATACGATGAGTGTTCTGTTTTCGGTATTATATGAATTGATATATAATGCTTGGCGGAACTAACTTTGTGATAGACGGATAGTACTATAGATTTGGAGGAAGAGGTGTCGTCCTCTTGATATATTATTTAATTTAGTTTTTTTATTAACGTCGCATTAGAAGCAACACGAGGACTATTGGCGACGGACCTCGTAATTTTGAACCACGGTCAAGTGACGAGGATGACAACCGAGCTGGCACCCCCCTCTCCTAACATCCACACCACGCCAACGGGATGACTTTGGGCCCCGAACAGATTTAACGTGCATCAGCCCCTGCTACACGGCGGGTCTTTGGTGGCCAAGGATCGAACCCGCGACTGAACGAAAACCGCCAGCCGCTAGTCCACGACCTTGACCACTAGGCTACCGCGGCCCACTTGATATATTATTTATTACTTTATATGACATTTATTACATAGTGAGTAAGAATAATTTTATACTATTCAATCGAATCTTACGGGCTGAGACTATCTTATGCCAGATTTAATTTGAATTATAACAGATTCTACCGACTAGTTAAATTATTTTTACTCATTGCTTAATAAATGCCACAAAAATTATAAAATAATATTATGGAAGAAAAATTATTGAAATGATTATAAATATTTGCTACTTGAAGAGACTGCCCAAATTTTGGAGTAGCATCACTTTGTGATATTTCTTTTCAAACCAATTAATATTATGATTTCGAGTGTCCATGGAATGTTCTTTACGCTTCTAAACATTTATTTCAGCACTAAATAATAAGTATAATAGTAAGGAATTAATCACAAAAAGAGGAATTTTATATATAACTTTCTCACATTTTAACCATTCAAACATGAAATATTCCAAATAAATAATAAAATTTAAAATTCAAAGATAATAACATACTTTCTCTCTAAAGAAGTAAATTGGGAGACGATAAAATTATGCAAAATATCTAATCGAAGCTGCTAAATAATAATTAATTAATTCTCTTTACACCATGAAACATTGAGAATTTTTTACAAGGCTTGAATTTAATTTTATACTATAACATTTTTTTAAGTTTTTAAATACTCAAGACAAATAATGATACTATTACTCAGTTTTTTTTGTACTATTTGTATAGCAAATATTTTAATGTGCTTTAATGTTTTTCATTTTAAAATGTTAATGCGCTATTTATCAATGTAAAATAATTTAAATTTCCTTATTTTTTCCTGAATAAAAAAATGTAAACTGAAATTGTTTGTGTTCTATATTGTTCGGTTTTTCTTAAACAAAATTTTAATTATTTTCATTTTAAAAATTACTCATTTTCACTTAAAATGGTTGAGTGAAAAACTAATTTTTTATGTGTAAAGTACTGATGCTCAATTTATAATTTGATCATATCCATAATTGTTTCTAGAACTTGACACTATTTCCTTCTACCTTCAATTATTCCATGTTTCTTAACCATTTTTAATCCTATATTTTAAACAAAGAGCTTGTTTAAATTTCCATTCCATATCTTTTATGTCCTTGCGAATTAACCAGTGTTTCGTAATCTTTGTTCCACCATTTTTTAATTCATGTCTTTTAGGTTGGCTTGCCTCTTTGGAGAGAAAACCACCACCAAAATTTTTATGCTTTTTTTAAATATAAAACCGGCTTGTTATATCATGCTCAGTATTTTAATCCTAACATTTAATACCGTATTTTATAATTCATTTTATCTTAGTATGGTTTTAAAGACTATTGCGTTATTTTTCAAACATATGTTTTGCTCAACTTTGCCAGATTTAGCTGTTGCGTTGTAAGCCCTGACTGTCACTCTTTCAATATCTAAATCTACACTAGAATTAAAATGGGGAAGAGTTATTTGTTATTCTCACTTGTATGCTGATTTGAATTGAAATAGTTATTATTTTTACTATTTCTAATTAATGTTATGTATCTTTAATTTTTCTTAAAATGGGATTTCATTTGTATATTAGTCATACATAATGTAAATAAATTTTTATTATAATAAAAAGTAGAGATTGCTTCTTTTTGTAAGAACTTGTCCTATGTAATTTTTGTTTTTCAATGTATTTTATTCAAATATTATCAAAAGAGTTGAATTTTAGCAGAAAAGTTTTAGAACTTAACTCTTTTGATAATATTTAAATTTTCGACACTGTCAAATTCAACTTTTTCAACTATTCAAATAGTATTTCCTATTCATCTCTTTTGATAGGAAATTTTTGAGTGTTTTTTTTTTTTAAATTGATTTATTATTTTCATTACTGTATACCATCTGAACCGAAAGGACACCAGAAGTAATAGATGTTGACAGATATTGTATCCATTCAAAATAAAACTTAAATTCATCAAAAACAATTTCATTAAAAAACTGGACGACAAAAGGGCAGACGATTTTATAGGAGTGGTTTTGAGTGCTATCTAATATTTCACTGCAACTTGAGCCTTAAGATTCTGCCCCTTATAATGAGTATTTTTAAATCTATATATATATAAGCAAAATACCACTGACTGACTCATCACGAAATCTCTAAGACTATACAACCGATTGACATGAAATTTAGCATAGTTACTCATTTTACGATGTAGACGCTCTCTAAGAACGAATTTTACGGAAGTCTTATCGAAAATGCAATTTTCTTCTATTAATCTACTCTTATCCATCGGTTATGTAATTTTGTCGACTTTATCGCCAAAAATGATATGACCGACGCCAAAAGGAATATATTTTTTTATGTGCATACTGTGTATTGTCATCAATTACGTTTACTTGGCGAGAGTTGCGCGTGCGGATTGGAAAAATCCCCAATAATTTAATATTGAAGCGCTGATGGAGGATTGGCAAGATTTGGGCGAAGAAGGTCTTTATGCGAAATTTTGTGCATGTCGAAAATAGGAAACGTACATATTTAGCGAAAGAAATAAATCAGCTTGGAATTTCGCAGTTGGTGATAGCGTAGTTTGGCTCCAAAACTTAGCGGGATTTTGAAAGATACTAAAATGGCGATTTCTTACGGAGTAGCGCACACGCAATCTATCTATCTATTCAAATATATATATATATATATATATATAAGCGAAATACCACTGACTGACTCATCACGAAATCTCTAAGACTATACAACCGATTGACTTGAAATTTAGCATAGTTACTCATTCTGCGATGTAGACGTTCACTGAGAACGGATTTTACGGAAGTCTTATCCAAAATGTAATTTTCATCCGTTAATCTACTCTTGTCCATCGGTTATGTTATTTTTGGTGACTTTATCGCCAAAAATGATATGACCGACGCCAAACGGAATTTATTTTTTATATGTATACTGTGTATTGTCATCAATTAAGTTTACTTGGTGAGATTTGCTCGTGCGAAATGAAAATATACCAAATAATTTTAAATTGAAGCACTGATTGGCAAGATTTTGGCGAAGAGGCTCTGCATGCGAAATTTTGTGCATGTCGAAAATATGAAACGTACATATTTAGCGAAAGAAATAAATAAGTTTGGAATCCCACGATTGGTGAAAGTGTAGTTTAGCTCCAAAACGTAGCTGGATTTTGAAAAATACTAAAATAGTGATTTCTTACGGAATAGCGCACACGCAAAACAATCTTTGTTTACTGGAGGACCTCGTTACATGCATGAACGAACTCAGGAGGCTATGACATACATAATACATTTTGGACGTCCTGACTTACGACTTTTTTTTTAAGGATTAAAGTCACTTGCAATCCTAAATGGTCAGAAATCCAAGATGTCTTGAGGCAAGAGCAAAAATCTTATGATAGACATGATGCCATTGCAAGGGTATTTCATTTGAAAGTTAAGTAAATCATGAATCTTCCTACAAAAGGTTGCATCTTTGGCAATACTAGGTGTAACATGTATACGGTGGAATGAATTTTATCTATATTATATACATATATGGGGTGAATTTTTACTTTTTTTTTTTTTTTATTTTTCTCATATATTTGAAAGTCGTGAATACCCATTATTACAGACAATCAATTTCTTAAAATTTTAAATTTAGATTATCATTAACTTTTTAAAAATCAAAAATTTTCTTGATATTTTACGTATAGGTACCAAAATATTATATCGCCTTTCCAGCGAAGCGGGCGGGAATGAGCTAGTTATTTATAAACTCGAGCCACAGCTTTTGATCATTAATGTTTTTTTGTCATTTACAACATACTACATAAAAATAAAATTCAGTGTTGTTGTTTCGCTAATATCTGAATGCATTTACCATTTTCAAGAGGGAAAAAAGTCTTAACAGTGTAACTAGATGAAGGAAAAAGAAATCTTAGTTACAGTCCATTAGTGACATAGGATCAGTACAGGCATGTTTATGTCGCGCCAAACTAGGAACACATCGTATCCGTTAAGAAATCCTTTAATTTTTATACTTTTACATTTCTACCCTAAATTTTCTTTTTGTCGCTTTCAATTTTTAGAAATGAATGTTTATTCTTCATAGTCTATCTGTTGGCCAAATTAAATGGATATAACTTTTCTATCAAACTTTTTTCAATCTTCCGGATAAAAATCAGAAAAGTCCAATCGCAATAGCTTGTATAATGCATTTGAATTTCAATCAAAAAATTCATTGCCTCTGTATACAATATTTCAAATGAGACATGCGTAGTAATTGCATTAGTACAATTCTGATTGCAGTTTAGGATTTACTTGTTAAATTATCAAAGCAGTTAGAAGTTTGACAGAGTTCTTTCTTACTTTTGAACAAGGAGGATATGAAAACAGATTCAGTTTCTTAATTTCCCACTTTAAACGAAAATTGGAGAAATTGAGCTTCAATCTCAATTTCTGATTTTAATAGATTGTTGTAAGTGGAAGTAATTTGGTTCATCAATGTACCACAAATTATATTGTTTTGCTATTTAGTTTGAATTGTGTACTTCCTAGGTGATATACAAAATAAGAAATCTTACGGAAATTTTCAATTCTACAATTCATATAATGCTCCAAAAATTTTCAGAACAAAATTAAAAATTAATAAAAATAGACAACATGGGATACAAAAGATTTTTTTTTATAAGCAACACAATTAGACTTAAAAATCTTATCTTAAGATGCACTTTAATTACATGAAAATGTGCACAATTAGCTGAGAATAGGAATATCTTATAAGATTATTTATAAAATCGTGATACAAAAAGTCAAATTTGATTTTTTTATGTACGTGAAGAATTTAATTCTTCCAAATATAATAGTAACGTTTAAATAAAGATTTTACCAATACAATCACTTGTTTTCAAACAAATTAATACCTATCTGGAGCAAATAAGTAGCGTTGTGACGCCCGCCCGACCCGGGCATCATCTTGTGCCATCACTAGATTCTATTATTAAACACTACGACACAAATAATTAAAAGAACACTAAAACAATCTTTAAGCAATTTATTAACATATATTTATTATGACAACAACTCCCTATGCTCTCCAGGGTAAACTTTCTAATACCTTAGTTCAAACCCACCAATAGTAATCTAACAGTGTCTTACCACTAATCCTTCCTCGACTGCAACTCAGACTCTGGATCAACTGTTGAAAACAGTAGGAAATATATTTCTAGCAACAATCTTTACTCGAACCCTCTTTTTCAATCTCTATTTCCTTCTTCCTCTTATCTATCACTGTAGCTTCACTTCTCCTACTGCCTCTCTCTTTCAACCTCTCTACTCCTTCAGTCTCTCTTTCAGTCAGAGTTTATATATTTCCTAACTCAACCACTTCAATTCATTTCTAACTGCTTTACATAATAACTTTACGTATCACGTTTCATTTTTGGTTGGGCAAAGGTTGTTTAGCGAAAACAATCAATCTCGATTAAAAGTCCCCAAGGTTAGTGAAGAGAGTGTTTAGATATATTATATCGCAAAGTGTTTATTTCTTTCTAAAAGGATAAGTATTTATTAATGTATAAACCATATATTTCTGGAAGAGGAATAATAAGTTTTTAAAGAAATAATGAGACTGGAATGCAAATAATTGCTTTTACTTTTCAAATTTTTCAGTTATTTCAATAGAAATTGTACATGGAAAATTTTAGCATTTTCTGAAGCAATTTCTTTTCAGAGTGAATTGATTTCTTCAAAGTAATCCACCGGTAATTTTATCACCAGCGCGGGCCAAGTTATCAAAAGCACCTAAAAATAATCACATTGTTTTTACCAGAGAGATGAAATTTCAATGTACAATTTAGAGAAATTTCTTTATTTGGAAAAAAAAGATTTTAAAGGAAAACATATTTATATTACTTATTAAATGAAATATTTAGTATTATAATAAAAATAACACAAAAAAGTGTTATGGCTTTTTACTAAATAAAAATTAGCTGATGATATTTTTTTTCTTCAAATTGTACAGTTTTCTTTCAGAAGTATTTGTCTATTGAAGTGTAAATATTCTACATTATAACTGGTGTTTTTATTAAAATTTCACCTATCTTAGTCATAAATTCTAAGAAAAGTTCACTTTTATTTTCAATTTCAATAGCTAAATTTATAATGCACCTCTGTTTAATGAAACAAAATTTAAAAGTTTTTCTATTTCTAATACTATATGAGATTTATTTAACTTAACAAAAATTCAGTACCTATTATCTCAAACACTAGGATTCGTAAACATTAGAACTAAGTGTAATTATAATAAAACGAATGCTTGCTCTATTGTACCTATGTTGTAGATGATTTATGATTTATTTTTAAGAATGTCAGATTAGTATTAAAAAACTGTAAACATTAATATGTAAACATAAGAAATACTTACTTCCCCCACGAGACTGATCCTCAACATCTGAAAGGAAATTATTCTTTAATAAGAACAATTTTGAAGTATGGAAAAATATACTTTCCAAAAATTCATTTCGTCTGAAATGGAAAATGATATTGACATTTATCTATTCCCCCCCTTAGAATAGTTTCTAATAATTGTAAAATTTCAAACACCTTGAGTTTCTTTTTATTTGAATTTATATAAAATTCAGAGCATAAACTTTCTCTGTGTTCTTTCCCTTTATAATTTTCATTACACATACTTTGTTTTCTCCCCACTTAGCAATATCTCAGTCATAAATTATAGTGAGAATACTTTTCCTAACATTTGATTCCGAACGGTTTTGCTGTGTTTGAGTTTCACTGATCCATTAGTGTTAATGTTAAAACTTGCAATTGGAAACAAATCTATTCTTGATAAATGGAAAATTCAAAATTTCTTTATATTTCAGTTATGAAACAAATTTCCTTCACCAAAAACTTACACTTTGATAAATAATTCAATTTTATAATTCTCGCTGAATTTTTTCCGATTAAGAAAACCTTGGACAAAATATACATGTTACAGTGAATAAGTGTTTAAATTAGAGTGATTTTTTTCAATAATTTTGAAACATTCTAAATATATAACGATATACTACATTCCATTAAATGTATTGGATTAATTTTTTGAATAAAAAGAATTGCAAAATGAAAGCTTGCTTGAAAGTAAAAAATATGACATATTTAAAATGTCTACAACAGTAGAAAACATACATTTAAAAATGCAAATTTTAATCCATCTTTTATAGAAAATATCCATCATCTTTTAAAAAAAATGTTTTTACATGTCTAATATGGTAGAAATAATGAACTCATATACTTAATACCTGAGTTCATCGAAAGGAAAAAAACATTAAATTTCGAATGAATGTACAGTATTGCTTTGAATTGATGAATACACTCATTGCCATTAGAATTTGCATGCCAAAAAGTAAGAGAGGGATTGTTCCGAATCCAGGAGTGAATGTATGTGTCAGACAATTATGTAAATGATTAGAAATACAGTGTGATTGCGCGTTGTGTAATGCAAACAGAGGGAGTTGAACTACGTTTTCCTTGGAATTATATAGGTGAAGAAAACCTGATGGATAGTTCGGAGAGTAGATCCCCACCTACGTCTTACTGACTTAACTGTGAGGAGATGTTTGGACCGGTGGACAAGAGAGAAGTCTTTTACACGGTCACCAGACCCAAGACGCCCTCGACAGACCAATAGTGGAGAAGTTTGTTACATCACACGAAACGCATAGCTCCGTCTCGTTGTACACCACCTATACACAGACAGCACCTTCACTACCGGCCTCGGTGTCAGTCCCTGCCTGAGTGTCAGCCTGGATGAAAAACAGTTGCAATAGAGGCACCTATTGTGTGTGCTGTCATTGAAACCCACTCACCGTCGCCTCCGTTTGAAGTGATGTCACGCTACAAGGGATTGGACAGTAATCGAATAGAATTAGGTTGTCTTTAGCGACGATTCCAGATTCAATTTGGACAGTGATGACAATCATGTATGTTTTTGGAGTCTTGTTGGTGAACATTTTAGTTCTGCCTTCACTGTACAGCGGAACACCGCTCCCACAACTGGTGTGATGGTATGGGGTGCTATATTCCATACGACACACGGTCACCACTAATATTGATTCACTTAACCATGACATTCCAGAGATACATTCGTGACATTCTTCAGCCACATGTGCAGCCCCTCATGGCAGGATTCCCAGGAAATATTTTTCGACAAGACAATGCTCACTCTCATACAGCAATTGTTTCACAGGACCGCCTACATTTCCACATTCCCCTGGCATCCTCGAACCCCAGATTTGTCACCGATCGAGCATATATGGGATCATTTTCAACGAAGTTGGACAGTCTACTATTTTGGTCGAATTTAAGGCCGCGCTTACAGCAACTTTGGAATGAGGTGTTGAAGAACATCATAAGGGACTTGTATGTCCAAATGCTCGATTGTATCACATCATGCACTCAGGCTAGAGGTAGTCCTACAGGGTACTAAAATCTTCATTCATTTGTAATTTTTCCCATAATGAACAGTCATTTTGCTTAGAATTTGTAATCACTTACATTAACGTTATACTTAAGTATGTAACATTTTGTTTTAATGAGACAACTCTTTCTTGGTGCGCACATTTTAATGGTAACGAGTGTGTATAACAATATGGTTTCAGAAAGTTTTTGATATGTATTGATATTTCAAACGATCTAATAATTTTATCAATGGCTTCTGTTGGAAACTGTGTATTAATGTTTGATACTAAATAAATAGAAAACGCACTTTTAGTTTTATGACGTAACATTTTGCCACAATCCGTGTTAATATATTCAGTTGAAAGTCTTTTTTTTGTAAAGGAAATGAAAAATAAGAGATAACGTTATGTATTTCTTAATCATAAGTTAAATAAGTGTTCTTTTTTTCGATTTGACTTAGATTTTGATGAATCAAATAGTTGCATTTTATTTTCGCGAAGTGTAAATTATTCATGACATGTTTCGCGTCAGTTGAAGCATAACTTTAAATGAAAAAAATGTATATTACTTGAAAAAAATCAAAATAATAATCAAAATTGTACTCGCCATGAACGAAAATAATCATTCAGAGTAAAGTTACTAAAATAATATTTATTTGAATCCCTATTAAAATTTTTTCATATAAATGAAATAACTTTAAAAAAGGGTTTGATGGTAAAATAATGTAGAGTTTTTACGTGTAAAATATTTTAAGCTTTAAATATCGCATTATGTTTCTAATCTTCTCTTCTGTATAATAACACTTATTTAAGGATTAATATTTCCGATACCTAGCTTATTATGTATGTATTTTTCTATATGCTACTTAAAATAACATTTAGGAACAATAATTTAAAATTAAATTTATGCTCTAATTTATGATTACATTTTTACTATGAAAAACACAATCTGGAGGTATTTTACTGAAAATATTCTTTTTTTCAAATTTTTCAATCTTTCAATCTTTGAACATTTTGATGCAATTCTTTTGAAAAGAATTATTTTTTCTAAATAAATAAGAAGTACCAATATATTGCAAAAAATAACACTTGATAGATAGTATTTTCTTTTCGGATTCATTTCCTCTTACCAATGAACTGGTAGATGCAAACGTGTTATTGTAATGCAAATTTTCTCTTTTTACCAATTCTTAAAAGAACCATTGAGTACTCTTTATAGTCTGAGAGATAAGGAGTAATAATAGTAGATGCGCGATTAGTCGAAAACATGGATAATCTTTTTTCATATACTACAGAGTAATTTATTATTTTTATAGTTTTCTTGAATATATGTTTCAAACGATATTAAAAGCAAGAATTGTTCATTAAAAACATATTCTATGAGATGCGCAATATTTAAGGCTATCATGCTTTTAATTGTTCTTTTCTAATGTGGACAGCTTTACGTCTTAGTGGACTCGTCAAAATTGTTCCAATTCTCTGGCACAGATTTCCAGTATGTTAATGAACATTCCGCGTCGATTGGATAACCTTATATTAGGAAATGAAGTCGATAAAAGTACATAAAAAATTCTGGAAACTTATTTGAAATAGTTCATATTTTGCATATAAATGGCATGTGGGAAAATATACGAAACTAAATCAATACTTCCTCTGATAATTTCGAATAAATAGTGATCATGAATTAAACAGCATACTAGCCACGGTATGAACTTAATAGAAAAAATTTGAAGTAGAAGCGATTCAACATCGAAGTTATTTTTTATTTCCTTTATATGTTCATTAAAATGAATTAGATAAATATGTTTTCACGGAAACTACGATGGAATTCCTAGTAATAAATAAATTATAAATTAAGTATATGTCAACATGTGATATCATATTCCTATACAAACTAAATAATTTCTTTATCATACACACACATTATTAATAATTCACTTGAAAATTATGACGCAATTGTATCATAAATTATATTATTCCATAAAAGAAAGTAAGTTATGAATCATATTAAATATGTATAGAAATAGGTTTTAACTATGTAATTCAGTTTGCTTATAAGTAGAAGAATAACACAATTACGCAGAATTTTTTTTTAGAATTAAGCTGTATGAGCACTTTTAAAGATAATGCGATAAATTATGTTTAAAACATATATATACCTGATAGACAACGAAAACGATATGTTTATTTATTAAAATATAATAATTTTCAAAAACATAAATTAATAACTCAGGTCCGTGTTTCTGAGGTATATTAATATCGGTTGCACAGAAAAAAGTATAATAACATATAACAGTCTCGAAATAAGAAATTAAAGCGACATTTAATAATACTTCTACGAATAACGCCTCACATTATTTTCAAAATTTTAAATTAATACTTACGATGATGATGATTTGCTCCGACCATTGCTAAAAAGAGTAATACCAATAAAAATTATAATTGGTTAAATTGAATACTTTCAAATATTTATGCAATACATCCAAAAGAATGAACCTTTATAATATTTGAAAACACGAATTTAAAAATTTATGTATTAAAAGAGGTTAGATTAATTACTTTTAACTTTATAAATACATTCAATTGTAATTTTTCTATTAATATAGACTTCGCTCTTAAAATGATGTTTAACTATACGTTTATTGTAACCCTGTGATAATTTTTAAGATAACGATCTGCACTTTCATCATCAACTCTTACAAACATTTTTTCAGTTGAATTAAGAAATTTATTGATATAAAAATTATACATCTCGAATCATAACATTTTGGAATGTTTTTATGAAATTAAACGTAATATTATCGGAATGAAGTTATTTGTGGATATTATAATGATGTTTCTTAAAGTAATAATATAGTGATCTTCTTAATTCTGACTTCATTTCGAAACTAAATTTAATTCTCAGGAATATCAATACTAATATATACATATCAACTTGCGGTATCTTCCATAAAATGTTTTTGCTTTAAATTCTATAATATATATTTCTATTTGTTATGTTTTTTCATCGACTTTCAAATAAAGGAAAATATATCTTATTTTATAAAGAGAAATAAGTAGTTAGGTTTGTAAAAATATTCTTCTTCAAGTAATTTTCATTTATATTTATTTAATTGCATATATGTTTGAATATACATTTTATCTAAATTTATTCAAAGAGATAAAACACTATTTAACTATTTCAAGTGTGTTAAATCTTCAGAAAATTCACACATACATGCATATATATGTGTGTGTGTGTTTCTTACAATTTGGAACAGAAACTCGTTCTTTGGTAACAGAAGTACATGGAGATTAAAGGGTATCATTCATTAAGGGTTTCTGTTTATTTTGAAATCAGAGATGAGATAAGATTGAAAATGACTCACGTTCAAACGACCTTCCAAGCCTACGACGGACAAAAACAGTAAAATAATCATTGCTTTCACACAAAGGACCGTTTGTTGAGTAATCATGCAGTTACGGAAACCATGGGAGCGAACAAAGTATCTTTTCGGTGGATTTCGTTGGAATTTTATGAAAACGAACCTCGGATATTTCATTTGGACAAGGGCCCCTAGCATGCAGCATTGGTTTTGTAAAGGTTTTTGAGGAAGCATAAGATCACTACGTTGGAATATCTATTCTATATATTCTACCTCACCTCATGTGACTTTTTTATACGCCCAGATGAAATCAGCATTAAAAAGAACGAAATTTAAGAAATTCAAAATGTTAAAGATAAATCGACATACCATGCAGATGCTTTCAGAGAATGGATTTAATGTCTGCGTTTTCCAATTCAAACTTTGCATTAGGCAATACAGGGATTTTAGAGGGGAGTATGTTCAAAGGGATACTATTAAATTACTAATTTAGTAAAATCCAGTTTTTACAACTACACCTTGCATATACACTGAGAGATATGGACATAATCTAATAGTAAATTACAAAACTATATCAGTATATGTATATATATATATATATATTGTTTTATGTCATTTGAAGAGTGATAACTATGTTTTTGCTTGTGTATATACTAAAGGTATCAGCATAGTCGTAATTATTCAAACAACGTTCATATGTTTAAATAGATTGTATTCGATGCTTTTAGTGGTGTTTTTAAAATGCAGATGAGAGTTAAAGAGGCTGTTAGTCGGTATCTGTTTCTAAAGTGCAGGAGATCAATATTTATATGATTTTAAAAGAGGACTGATAATTGCGTTTACTAGATAAGTCGCAAAATTTTCGGTGTAGAAAAAGTGTAATTGAAAAGTTGAAACACTATTACATTGTAAGAATGTATTGTGGAAATCCAAACACGGTGACGAGTGAATTCTCCTACAACACTACGAGCAGGAAATTGCACTGAATGAAATAAAAAAAATTATGTTATCATAATATAGACTGCCAACAGTCTGAACTCGCTACAGATTTGAAAATCGAGGATTAACAATTGTTAGCGATTGAACTGTAGAAATGTAAATCCTTCATATTACGTCTCCGAACCGTGATTTCGATGACTTCAAGTCATAACACCATGAGCTCGCTGGCACAGCGCAGTTGTTACGCCCTTTGATCCTTATTTATATTAGAGGTGTAATTATTAAATATGATTTAGGATCCTTGATAATTCTACTGACAGTTTTTATCCGATAGTTTGCATCCATTCATTCATGTGTGCAGTTCCAACGGTTTGGACAATTACAACAAAGCAATACAGTACCACTCACAACCAAGCTCTCACAGACAAATATTTTTGAGCCATGTATGACGTCTTGTAATGCGTTTTACGAAATGTGTCTCTCTTGTGGGTGACTAAAAAACTGTGTGAATACCTCCATAATATATTCACACAATAATGTATTACATGTTTTGTCTTGTTGCAACAGTACTCAGTACTCTGCAGCGTGCATTCGTCGATCATTTATTTTACTGAGCTTGCAAACCAAACAAAAATGTAAGTATATATCTAAGAAAATATTCCGAAATAATTAAAAACGTTCATTTTATATTTCTTAAAATAAAGGAAAAATCTATCAAGTAAATGAAAATAATTACTTTTTTCTCATTTTTGAGCAATCGGAGTGTTCAATATACTAATAAAATACTTACCCATTGCAATAAGGGCCACTATCAGAAAGAAAAGGAACGCTGCTTTCATTTTGAAGATACTGGTTTGGCTGTATTGCTTATCCAATAGTACAAAATAAGCGATGGCTAGGTTTTTATATTGAGCCGATAATATAATAAATTCTGCTTTATTCTGAGTAAAGAAAATAATTTCAATTATGTTTAATACGGTTATGGTTTTCGTCCAGTTGTAACCAAATAAAATCTTGTTCTATAATAATAAAAAAGCATTAATGGTTTCAATAAATATTATTGATCATAAAATTATTCAGAATCCTCTATAATTGTTCATGTAGTAATGCTATTTTTTTAACGACAATGATGTTTACGTTAGATTCTAGAGTTTGCGCGTAATCATCTTAAACGATTTTTGAATTATATTTTACTCTTGCTTACATCTGAACTAATAATACTGTAACTATATTGATCTGAGAAAGATCTATGTAATTACTTAATCCTTCATAAAATGAATTAATGTGTCTGGAAAAACTCCGAAATTTTTCTGCATGCGCGTAAAGCATTTTTCCCGAATAAAATAAATATTTTCAATGAATTAATCGTGGAACAGAAAGAGTGCTTTAACAGAAAATAAGAGACGAATGTGTCTTGCTATATGATAGTCGGAATAAGGGAAAAGACTATTTCGGAGACTTTCTCTTTGCACGAATATCATGATCGTTTGTCAGTTTTCATCTTCTCTGCATTTGTTTGCAAGTCTCCCTTCTTTGCAATTGGAGGAACCAGGAAACGCAATTTCATTACAAAAATATATTAATTGCGGGAAAACTATTCATTCAAATAAAATTATCTATCCATTCGTTCCACCTAAAGTATACAAATTATTATAGGTCTTGCTAAAGAAATAGAATGTTTTCTAGATGAAGGTAACGAGGAGAAACGATAATGACTCCCTCCTCCAAATTAAAATTTTATTATAAGTGTTTAAATAAAAGAAAATAAACTGATTTAAAATTTTAGTAAATTTAATTTATAACTCCCTTTTATAGATGAAAGAAACAATTTTTAAACTGTAAATGTTCTTTGACAAAGAATGTTCTATACCAGCAATTCGTCCTAATTATTAGGCGTAATAGATTGTTTTCTCTCCTTAACTAAAAACTGAGGATTGATATTTAATGAACTGAATGGCGTGAAGAATGAAATACTTCGGATTTTTCTGTATGGAAAGAAATATAAAAATAACATTAAAATGAAAATAATCAAAGCTACAATTGTAATTCAAGATAAAGTGAATTTTTCTAATTCAAGATTTGAAAAAGTAACATCTTTCTTTTTAATGTAATCAAAATTTATAGATCACTTCGATATATTAGAATTAGTACCATATTTTTGTATACATATTGATAATACCATAAAGGTAATAAATCGATTTGCATGTATTTTACTCTAAATTGTTAAGTTTTCTTTAAATGCATGCAAATCACTGAATTAGTCATAGTGGGCTCTTGAAAGAGAAATATATGCTAAATGTTGTCTACTTTTGTTCAAGAGATGTTGTCAAAGGGAACAGACCTCGATTATGCTAATGAGAAAAACACCTATGGTGGTAACAACAATTTTAATGTCGTACCATACCACCCTTGGGTTTTGAAATTCAGGGAAATTTATCGAATGTAAAAAAAATTTTCATACCACACAAGTGATCTGTGGGAAGAGAAAGCCTTTCCATTTGAAAGGTGCAATATATCTCACTCAAAATAGAAACAATTATAAGAGAAATCGTATAAATATGTACTCAATTTTTGTTTATCATTTTTTATTTTAATTTTGATATAAAGTGACATTTAATAAGCATTCTGAATAAACGGCCATCTTAATGACAACGCAATACTATAGTATCCAATGTTTACAAATTGTTACAGATAACTACCTAATTCCATAGACACTGACAAAAAAGTAATGGTATAGAATTTTGTACTTTAAGCACTATGAAGGATTTTTTAATGATATATTTCAATTATATTAGAAATTATTCGAATTAAAAATATTGCATTTTCCAATTCCTGTATAAATATAGTAAAAATATGCGTAAATTGTTTCTAATTATAATAGCATTGAAGATATAAAATGTAACGGTCAGATTATAAGGATTTTAGTGTTAACGCGCACCAACATTTATTATAAGATATTTGGACACAGAAAGTATAATGTCTTGAGACATATAAAGTGTATAATTATAGGAGTTAGAATTATGGTTGTTCCATCCAGTCATTCATTGTGAATTGACCTCTTGTGGCGATAATATAGTGTGTAGCGTGTGATGTTGCGGAAATGTGACACGAACAGTTTTCTTTGTGCTGCGAGCAAGTGAAGAACTTACGTTGATGTAAATGTGTTGAGAAAGAAATGGTTGGAATAAATATAAAAAAAGATATATGTGGAATTTATTTTTGTGTATGATAAAAACAAACGGTCCATCGATTAGGTTCAGTTTATGAACAATGATTTCTAGAGCAACCATTTCAGTAAGGGAATGAGTTTTGATGCGATGAAACTCTTTGTTAACCATCTTTCTATAAAACATTATTTACTAATTGTATCATTCACCGAACATCAGTAATGCGTTTAAAAAGACATTAATGGCTTAAATGGTAAGACAAAAGAAGGTTTTATGAAACTAATTACAGATTTACAATAAGACTGTAATATTTTTTATGTAAACAAAGCTACAAGTAATTATAGTATCATTTGCGTATGTTATACTATAAATTAATTATTAATAAACATCTAGATGAGAATGATGCTTTATCAAAATAATTTTATTCACCTCGAAATTAATAAAAGAATTACAGCTCTATTTAAAAAATAGGATTACAAATAAATCAAATTTCTCAGAACTTCATTAATCGTACATTTCATAAAGAACCTATTAAATTTAGAACTTTCGCTAAGGAATGTAATACAAACATTACGAAACAGATAAATTTTGTTACAAAAATACTACTAGATAATATTATAAACAAAATAAGTATTATATCATTAAGTATGATTTAGATATAACTCTGTAACTAAATAAAAGTCAAATATATAATTCCCCAACTTATGTAAAATTTTAAAGATCTATTTAATTCGGCAAACAAAAACAGTTTTGTAAATGAAAGATTAAGGAAATGATTGGTTATTTATTAGAATTGTAATATTGATGAATATATTTCTTGTGATAAATATAAATCTTTAGGTCATATTTACTTAGAGAAAAAAAATATTAAATGTAACGAGTTAAAATATTGTTGAAAACTTGTACGACAATTATTTAATTTCATTATTTTAAATATAATTGTACTGTTAGAGTTAATTTCACTATCTATAGTTATGTAGATGACTACTGGATTTGAATTATAAAAAGCTTTCCCAAGATTAATCTAACTTACCTTTTTATCTTATATAATTAAATCTAATTTAAATATAATTAACAAAATTATTTGTAATATTGATGAAAATGCAGAAAGATTTAAATTTCATGTAAATAAAATATTTTTCTGGACTAGAGCTATTTACATATTTATATTTTCAGATATATTGCATTTAATTGTACCATTAGAAATAGTATTTAATAATGCGTTCTATATTAAAAAATAATAGTTATAAGACATATTTTAGAAGTTGCAGATTACACACACACTTAATATATATATATATATATATATATATATATATATACGTTCCTCCTTCGATATTCTCCCTTTTTATTGCAGGAGTTGGATAAAATATAAGGAATCAGGTACAATTACTATCCACGAAAGTATGGATGACGGAGGGACATACATAAATGTCGTTAGATGCGAGTTGGCCAATCACATCCGCAGGAGACCTCAAAATTCGATGCAACGCCAAGTGTCGACAGCAATTTGGGTAAACAGTTTTAGTTCAAAGGCTCCATTTCGAAAAGACCAAAACGAACTCGACCATGATGCGCAACAAAGATTGTAAATCGTTACTTAGAGCTTTTTGTGCGGTGACTTAGATCTCTGCAACAGTCGTGAGCTGTATATTTCCACTGGATTTTCAGTTTTACATCAGTTTCTCGAAGGTAACTTGAGAGATGGATGATGCCAGAAGACTGCTGTTTACGTATTACTTCTGACGAATACTAGAGATTACGTCTAGTACGGGGAAGACTAAATGTGCCTTCTGTCAGACTTCAATAAAGATCTGTGGCTCTTGCATAAGGAGGAGATTCTCGAAGTACCTGTATCTGGGACACGATATCCTCCCTTCACCACCCAGAAAAGTGATAATTGTGGGGGTTGAGTTGCAATGGTATCTACAATTCTTTATCTGTGACATCCGAAAACCTCAGAATGAGTTCGACAAAGCCTCGCTGAAGCTCTGATATTCAGAGAGAAGGTAGAAGGTCTTTACGATTTTCAGGCTCGCTGTTAATTCTGAGTTCCGATTAATGGAAGACAACATTATTCCGCATAGGTCTTATCCATGTGGATGACGATTACATAGTAATTTAAGATATTCGCCTCGTGAATTTATCAGATAACTCTCGAGAACGTAAACTCATTGATTGTGTCTGGACCACAATATCATGTCGCTATCTTTCTCAAAGAACCACCAATTTTAACCAGGAACTAAAAATGTGTTGCAGTAAGAGAAGGATTGATTGCGATGAAGACTTTCCTGAACCATGAACTATTTTATGCGCCTTATGTCGTTATACTTTGTGACTTTTGTGGCTGTAAGGGAATACCATACACCATATTAAGCATATTTTTATTTTGATATCACAACGTGCATTTTGGGCATCCCTGCCTTGAAAGCGTTACTAATAAGTATGATTACATGAAATGTGTTTAGAAACGTTCCATCACTTTCTATACAATGAATGAATTTTTATTCTGAATTAACTTAAAATCTAATCATTAGTTTTTCATGAATTCGAAAATATTTACAATTTCTCTTAATTATGAAATATGTATATAAATATTATCAACGCGCGTCCTTTTATGGTGTCATTTAATTATTATTACAGGATGACACTTAAAAAATATGAAACACACAAAATATAGAAAATTCTACATAAAATGGACTTTAGTCCTTCAGCGAGATTAACGCTCATTAGGGAGTGTTTCGCCTTCCAGGGTTACGTCGTTGCTCAATCAGGCGCTTGTGAACTCTACATCACTAGAGGGCGCCAGTGCCTCTCACCTCCCCTTTCAAGTGGGTTTCACATGCACACACAAAAAGAAATTACATCTACTGAAGAATTCACAAAAACTGCATCTAGAGAAAAAAAAACATTAATAATACATATATTCAAGCACAAAGATATATTGAGAATTTTTTAAATGTTCAGGAAATGAGTACAATGTGGTTAAGGCAACTGTCCAATGAGTTGCTGGTAGTCCACTCAGTGCATCAGCGTTCAAGTGAATTTTACCCCGCCGATAGCTGACACTGACGTTGAATCTTTCTAAAGCTAAATACTATCTCTGGACAAGAGCCCTTTGGTGCTTCAAGTAAATTAAGGTTTTATGATAACTAAATATTTGAACTTGTGATCCGTAATTATAAGTTTCAAATTTTCTCAATGCAAAAATGATGGCGTAAGCGTCTTTCTGTAACAGGTCAATTGAAAAGTCCCCGGCCTACCATAGTAAAACACATTTTTTTGGCAAAATTAGTTTTTTTTCATTCAACATAATTCCCTTCAAGGGTGATACACTGATTATAACGACCCTCCAACTTTTCGATACCATTTTTGTAGTACGATTTGTCCTTTTCTTCAAAATAGGCCTCAGTTTCGGCGATCACCTCCTCATTCGACGAAAATTTCTTCCCAGCGAGCATTCTTTTGAGATCTAAGAACAGGAAATAGTCGCTGGGAGCCAGATCTGGAGAATACGGTGGATGAGGAAGCAATTCCAAGCCCAATTCATGGATTTTTGCCATCGTTTTCACTGACATATGACACGGTGCATTGTCTTGGTGAAGCAACACGTTCTTTTCCTTCAAAGGCGGCCATTTTTCGGCGATTTCGTCCTTCAAACGGTCCAATAACGCTATGTAATAGTCACTGTTGATGGTCCTTCCTTTTTCAAGGTAGTCAATGAAAATTATTCCATGCGCATCCCAAAATACAGACGCCATAACCTTGCCAGCCGACTGTTGTGTTTTCCCACGCTTTGGAGCGGGTTCATCGTGTGCAGTCCACTCGGATGACTGTCGATTGGACTTCGGAGTAAAATGATGGAGCCCTGTTTCATCCATTGTCACATATCGCAGCAAAAACTCGGGTTTTTTTACGTTTGATCAGCTTCAAACACTGCTCCGAATCATCAACTCTTCGTTTTTTTTTGGTCAAAAGTGAGCTGGCGCGGCACCCACTTTGCACAGAGCTTTCTCATACCCAAATATTCGTGAATGATATGATGTACACGTTCAGTTGATATCTTTAGAGTGTCTGCTATTTCATTCAATTTCAATTGACGGTCATTCAAAATCATTTTGTGGATTTTTTTAATGTTTTCGTTGGTAACAACCTCTTTTGGGCGTCCACTGCGTTCACCGTCTTCGGTGCTCATTTCACCAAGTCTAAACTTAGCATACCAATCCTTGATGGTTGATTTTCCTGGGGCAGTGTCCGGAAACTCGGCATCAAGCCAAGTTTGTGCTTGAACTGTATTTTTTCTCTTCAAAAAGCAATATTTTATCAACACGCGAAATTCCTTTTTATCCATTTTTTTCACAATAACAAAAATTGCTTCACTCAAAATGCTATAATTCACAAACTAATGATCTGACAGCTGTCAAATTTATACACGCATCTTTTGAGGGTTAGGGCTAACTAAAAAACATATGGATTTAATTCTAGTAGCGCCATCTATGTGTCAGGCCGGGGACTTTTCAATTGATATGTTATGATGTCTTAAAATACTATGGTTGTGATCTCCACTTTTTCCTTTGACTAATAGATTCATGCTTCTGGTGCGTTTTTACGAACATCATCATGCAGATATTTCCTGACTGTAGAGCAATGTCGAAAATTACTACCACATAGTCACACATTTGTAGCATGGGACCAGGCAAACTTTTAGCTGTTTACTTTTAAAAATAAGTCTCATTTTTTTCTTGGTGAGGATGATATATGTTTGGAGACGACAAGAGCCTCTCCCTGATGCACAATTTGTTAAATTTCGTGCCACATCTATTTAGTAGTGTTTAATGGAATGAAACACGATTTTTTAAGATGCCTGATCATCATTCCTCTTCATGAGATAACCTTAGACCATCCCAAAGATACGTTAACAAAGTCATTCCACAGGTGGCCATTCCTTTCCTTGAACGTCATTCAGAGGCTGATATTTCAGTAAGGCAACGCTCGTGTCCTTACCCCCTGTGATATCAAGAGTTTGCTAAGCTGCGAAAGATAGTATACTGTAGCCAGCAGCATCCTATATCCGTCCTTCATTGAACACGTAGTATCTGCTTTTGGCCATTCTGCTAAGATTCCACCGGTACCATAAGATTTCCAATATCTGCGTGCCGAAATTCAATTTGCGTGCCATGAATTGAGTCAAGATACAGCTAAAATTTCCTACGATTCCATGCCAAGACATGCACTACGGAACGAAGTATTAACCTTCTACCATTTACAGAAAGTTTGCAGGTTATGAGCCACCTGTCGAGTTTCCCCGTTGGATTTTGCAACAGCTATTAACGCAGCCTAATTTTATTGCACATGTGTTATTCCCGGATGAGCGCGTCGTTACTCGTAAAGGAATTTCGAATACGCACAACCTTCAAGTGAGGACAACTAGCTATTTGTACGACACGCGACTCCAGGCATTTCAAAAGCGTTTCAGCATAAATGTTTGGGCTGGAATCATGAATGACCGTTTGATCTGCCTTTTCCTTCTGTCATTCCGGCTGGACGTTAAACATACCTCACAATTTTAAAAGACATACACCCAGGGTTATTTCAATCTGTTTCAGCCATCACAAATGCACTTATGTGGTTCCAGCTGGAAGGAGCACCACCCCATTTCATCTTGGTTGTGCGGAGCGCTTTGAACGGTAAATTCCGAAGGAGATGGATCGGATGGTGTGTACCCACATCTTGGTTGACACGCTCACCTTATCTTCCCTTTCTGGACTTTTTCCGATGTGACTGATTGAAAAGTCTCTTCTACAAAAGCTCTACGAATCTTATGAGGGATTATTTGACAAGATTTCTGTTGCTGCTGGTGCCGTCCAAGAAATGCCAGGTGTGCTTGAAAAAGTGCACCGCTTGCTACATTGCAGGAGTAATACCTTCATTACCACAGGCGGTCGTTCTTTTCAGCAGTTTCTTTAATTTTATCATATATGCTGTCAATAAAAGGGTTTCGAACCTTCACTAGCTGTTTGGTGTTTCGTTCTTTCAATAGACAATAACGGTTCTAACGGTTCACCGCTTGCTCCGCACCTATGCATTGTACGGTGAAATTTGTTTGTTTCCATGTTTTCTACCATCCCTTACATTTTTTCCCGTGAGTTTGGAAACACCCTGTATGTTGCAACATGTGTAGTTGCAAAGTGATCAAAAATCTGAATTTTAATATCCAAAGAGATCGCTTTCCTTTTAGTTTTTTGTTATAGTTCAAATATGTGATATTATGTAAGGGCTATCGAAAGGTATTTCTGTAATAATTAATAAAACAAAGGTTTTGAAACTGTAACTTTACATTTATTGACTTTTACGTGAAAATAATAAATGTGTGACACACCCTTCTTTGGAAATGTGACCAAAAATTTTATTAAAAAAAAAAAAAAAAAATAAGATGAAAAATATAAATTTTATTGTTGACTTTCTAGTGCGTTCTTATCGATTTTGTATTGATGGGGAAACATCTGTATAAATAAATTTTTTTGAGATTTTTTTTATATATTTGAAACGTTTTAGTCTTATCTAAACAAGCTTCGCAGGTGTTTTCGCTTTGAAGAACAAGCCCAAGATGCTGATAAAAATTCTTTATTAAGTTATAAAATTCGAGAATTCTCATAAATAGAAATCATATTACATTCCTCATCTCCAATATCGGAGTTGTAAAAATAAAATTAAAGAGAAATTGTTTTATTTGGGTTTATCTTGTTGAAACATAATATGTCGAGTAAAAAAAGAATAAAAGATATTTTTCCTGATTCGTGTTGAATCAAAATCGTGTAAAAAAAAATCGTGAAAAACAGGATTGGGAGTACTTTGAATTGTATAATTGGTGAAATATTTGATAATTGTTTTTTCATATATATTTTAGCTAATATGTTTACTATTTTCTTCCATCTATGATATTTAAAAGGTAATAGAACTTTTTTTTCAAACTTTATAACATGCTTGTCTAAAGTGCGGCCCAAACGCAAACTGTGAAATATTTAAATTTTACATTTTTATTAAAAAATAAATGTTTGCAATATTTTTCATATATTATCGATTCGTCGACATTTATTTTGAAATAAAAACTTAAACAAAACATCTTAATATGCCATGATAATTTACTAATTCGAATTACGTATGAGTCAATTCGAATTTTTTGAAGAATTACAATACTTGTATGCAATATATTACATTGTATTTTGATTTCCTAATCCGTTTGGCCAAGAGGACAGAAAGATTTGATACATTTCAGTACTTTGGCTGCACATAAACCTGTGAGTTGCACAAAATATGCTGCATTAATTTTTGATTTAATTCAAGAATTTGAAAGTAGATTTCACAATGTTCGAAAAAATGAAAAGTATTTCAACATATTTTCTCTAGAAATAAATAAATTACCTTCAAATCTTCAAATGGAATGCATTGAAATGCGAAATGACATTCAACTGAAAGAAAAAATTGGGAATGTTTCTTTACTGGAGTTTTATAAGGATTATTTACTCCGCGATAAATATCCTAATTTTCACAATCATGCTTTATTGATGTCTTCAGCTTTTGGCAGTACCTATATATGGGAACAATTATTTTCAAGAATGAAGCTTACAAAAAATAAAAAAAGGACAAAGATCACTGACAAACATCTTGAAAATGCATTAAGAATTGCTACCTCGTCTATTGAACCCGATATCGATTTGCTTGTTCAATAAAAGCAAATTCATCCATCTCATTAGTTTGAATTTTTCCCATCTTGATGAAATCCTAACTAAATTAAAACGAAACTCTTACAAATTTAAAATAAATATGTACCTATACATATCTAATTCAAATTTTTAAAAAATATTATAGTAAAAAGAAGTTAATTTATTTTAATAAAACTACATGGACTTAATTTTTATTTCAATTGGTTGAAAAAATATTGAATGTGTGGCCCAGCAAAAAAATGTTTTCTTGCAATCTGGCCCTCAAAAGGTCATAGTCTAGACACCCATTCTTTATAAGATTATGATATCAAAGTGCTTCGAACAATTCCAAATCTACTTTTGATAGATTCGGATGCTGATCATCTAGTGTGATGACACGAACATAAAGTCGTATTTCCGATTCACAGGTCTTTGAATGTTTCTCACGTGGTGTGGAATTTTGGAAACGAGAGGAATGGCAAATGACTACTTCTTGCCGACTCTTGTGCAAAACTAACTCTAAAAGTCAATAACCTACGAAAGGATACACCAGTCAAGTCTAACACAACTATTTATTTATCAATTTCTTAAATATAATGCTTAAGAAGCTTCCGTTCTCTTTGGAGCCCTTGAATTAATGCTCCAATCCAAATATTATTACAATAATACAATCTTATCAAAACCTTTCTAGTCTAGGTTACTTTGATTTACTAAACTGTAAGCGACAGTTACCACCGGGAACAACTATTCATACCATCGATCTCTTAAAAGAATACACTCAGTGCTAGTGCCACTTGTCCTCTATCCTCTAAATTTCCCTTTGCTTATATACCGTCATATCTAAATCACTTCACTTTATTTCCACCTGACTCTAATTAAAATAATCACGTTTCATTTGGGTTGGGAAGAAATTGTTATTTCATGCAATCAATCTGAATTAAATCTCCAAGGTCAGTGAAGAGAAAATCGCGAATAGCCCTAGCGTCATGGAGTGCTAGGTCAGATGCCGTTCTCGTCACTTCATCGAGGTTAAGAATTACAAAAGTCAGACGTAAACAGCCTTCATCTTGCTTCAAAGTATGACTCTAATAAACAATCAATCAAGACTGGAGTATTGCAGAGCTTGGAGAAGCTGAATTCGCTAACAATGACGCGCTGGATTCGAACAGGTGCCATTTGAATGTTTCTTTATTCTATACATTTTCACCAGTTTTAATTTATTTACGCATACAAACATATTAAATACACACTTTTTGCTTCATTTTGTAAAAATAACTAAACAAATAATGTGTTTGCATAAATTGATAGAATTGATTTTCAGTTATCTTAACTGAAATATTGGAAAAATAATGAAAACAATATTTAATGTTTTCATTATCACATTTGGAAGCAGCCCGAAATTAACATCGTTTTAATCCAGGAAAAAAGTGACGAGGGAGACATTTAAGTCCACCATCTCTCTTTCTCTCTAAATTTCCACACCATTCGAAAAAAGCTCATTTGAAAAAGGTATTTTATTTCGAAAAGTTATGAGTTGTTTGATCACGTTTCTGCGCTTTATTCAATACTGACCTATGGCCGCGGTAGCATAGTAGTCATGGCTTAGGATTCGTGACCGGCAATTTTTGTTCAGACTTGGGTTCGAGCCTTGGCCACTAAAGACCTGCCATGGAGCCGGAACTGATGCATGTTAAATAAGTCAGGGCCAGAAGTCCTCCCGTTGGCATGTTGTGGAAGTTAGGAGAGAGGCATACCAGTTCAGGTGTTGTCCCCGTCACTTGACCGAGGCTCAAAATTACAAGGTTCGCTGCAAACAGCCCTCGTGTTGTTTCTAGTGCAGGTCAATATGTTCAATATAGGCTTACAATATGTTTCAGGGCTTCAAGAAATAAGAATATACACTGCTCAAAACAATTAAAAGATATTTTAAGTCTTATATAAAATACAAGCGAAATTTTTTTTGCAGAAAATGGAAGAAACGAGTTACAAATGCAAATTTTTCTCATTTTCAAACTTCAGAGTATGCAAATTTTGAGTCTGATGTCAAAAACGACGCAGCGATTGAAATTTGCCTTTCAACTTAACGAAAAACAAAGCGGAAGAGAATGATCGATATACAATAAGTGTGTCGTTTCGTTGATTGCAAAGTCTCAACGAAGACATTTAACCGATTCAGAATCCTGGAGAATCGTTGGACGGTTAGAGGGATGCCAAACACAAGCCGAAGTAGCAGAAGCTACTGGAGTTGCACAAAGTGTGATTTCCAGAATCTGGAACCGTTTCTTGCAGACTGAAAGTGCAGGCCGAAGACCAGGGCAAAGTCGAAGACGTGCAACAACGCCCAATGAAGATAGATGTTTAACACTAACGGCTCGGAGACACCGAAATATGAATGCCCCTTTCTTCAGCAACACCTTCGCTCGGCTATTGGAGCCACAATTTCGACTCAAACTGTCAGATCCACGCTGTAGGACTGTATACTCGTTGTCCAATGGTATATGTTACAGTAAGAGCAAGACACCGTCTCGACCGTAGGGAGTGGGCAACCGAGCATGTGAATTGCAAGAAAAATGAATAGCGCAATGTTCTTTTCAATGACGAGTCCCGTATTTATGTTCCTCCTAATGACAGGCGTATTTTTATCTGGAGGGAACGTGGCGCTAGAAACAATCCTGCGTTCGTGCTTGGAAGTTTCAGATTTGGCTGAGGGGGAGTGATGGTCTATGCTGACATCTCCATTGATGGGCTCACCGATCTCTACATCATTCGAAATGGAGCCCTGACCAGTCACCGATATAAGGATGAGATCTTAAGACCTATTTTAGTCCCGTACGCTGCAGCAATTGGAGATGACTTCATCTTAATGGAAGACGATAACAGACCACATCGTGCCAACTTAGGGGGAGATTTCCTTTTCGAGTACGGAATTAAAAAATGGAATGGCCAGCATGTTCTCCGGACATGAACCCAATAGAACACGTTTCGGACATTCTAGGCCGACGAGTTGCTGTCCACCTACCACCCCCATGAACTTTCCAAGAACTGGAAAGAGTTCTTCTGGAGGAGTGGGATAGAATACCTCAACTCCTAATAAATAGCCTCATTGACTCCATGCCTCAAAGGCGTTCAGCGTTCCTGGCTGTCCGGAGAAACCATACCCCCTACTAAAAGCTTTTTTTTCTTTCAAGTAAATGCCCTTTTTTATTCGTTTTTTCTCGAATGCCTAAATTGTGTTTTTTCCCTTTTGATTCCAAATGCATAGTAAAATGCATTTTTTTTCCTGCTAAACTTGCTTGATGTTTTTTCTTATATAGCCTACCACGGCTGTCGATCATGTATCAATCATATAAACAATTTCCCAGCCGATTAATCCACCCAAAACTTTAATATCCTTCAATTGTTTTGAACAGTATATTTCTCATGATGAAATTTTTTATCTAAATGGTGTGTACCTATATTGTATACAATATATAAGCTAATTAGAACCAGTATCTGACGAAGGATTACTTAAGATAGTTTAAAAGTTTTTTTTTTTTTTTTCTAGAATCATTAGATAATTGAAGTAATAAAAATGGAGCGTTTCTGAAAAAAAATCAAATAATCATTGTTAGATTAGAAAATATGACAAAAAGTTTGGAAAATTGTTTTTATTAATTCTATTCACTCAGCCTAAAGAACAATTTTAAGACTACACGGTAACCTTTTTCAAAAAAAATTTTTGGAGACAGTAATATTAAAAGTAACTTATGTAATGTTTTTATACTATATTATTAAACTGATTCTGAAAATAAAAAGTCAATTTAACAAGCCCTTATTTTAAAATTTAAAAATTTTTTAAAAAATTGAAGGTTTTTAAACTCTTATAAAATTCACAATTTTTGAATTTTTTAAAATTATTTTGAGTGATTTATATTTCATACATTATTGCAAACAAAAGTTAGTTTGGATTTGAAAATCTGTTTACTTGTTGATTTTCAATAATTATTTTTCTAGGTAAACCTGGAAAAAACACAAAATTTTTTAAAATATTAACTTTAACATTTTTTTTAAAAAAAATAGGGATCCCAGATCTAAATCCATACTAACTTTTATAGAACACATATATCTAAGTATCTATAAAAAATTTCAAGACTCTATCTTGAACAGAAAAAAGGCCTTAGGGATTAGGAAACACTTACATCTTCAAAAATAAAAGTCTGAGAAAAATGCATTTAAAGTTTTTAAAGGCATAAAACAAAAACTAATAATACTTGTTAAGCTCTAAATTTTTAATATATTATTTAACTACTTATATAATATATGAAAACACTACTTTAATTAAATATGATGGCAAATATTTTTATTTATTCAAAATATATTTTTGCAAAATATCGATATAGCATTTGTTACGATGACAAATTATTCAGCTTAAAGTTAACATAATAATTTCACAAAAGTTTTAAAACCCAATACACTTATAAAAATAATAATGATATAAATAAAAGTTTAAAAAAAGTTAAAAACTACCAGATTTGTACATAGCACCTAATTTTTTCTGAATTTTAAGTCGACGCAATTTAACAAGTTTTATTTTTTTCTGCGCGACTTTAAAATTTGCAGATTTTCTTTTCTTTCTTTCTCCTACAATCAGTAAAGTACACTAAATATTCTGATGACAAACTTGTTATAAATTCAATTAGCATCCTGAAATGTTTTTAGAGCTTTTAATGTTCCAACATTAAATTCAGGTATTGCACTCGACATGGCAATCAACACACGACTCCTAGAAGCCGTATTTTCTTTGGAATATTTGTTCCATATAATCAAATGTAATGCTTCATTAGAATTGTGTGTCAAACCTCTGACACATGTGCCTAATAATTCAGTTGATGCTAATCGCTGATAAATCGGCAAGATTTTGGGCAAATATTCTTCATTGATTGGTATTTTTACCCAATCTTTGTGAATACCTGATTTCTTTCCACGTGCTAATGATGACTGGTAAAAAAACCAAGAGTCAAAGAGCAATATTGTGTACTGGAAGCTAATACTCTCAGATTTTTCCCATAATTTCACAGCTGCATTTACTTCCATTGCACCATATGATCCGACATATGTTGTACTGCAAACATCTTGATGTCTTCTCTCCAAATAAGAAATTCAACAATGTCTTCTCCAAGCTCAAATTTAGTCTGTTCACATTCTCCCCACCGCTTTGACATTACTTCGTAGTCTATCACAAAGCCAGTCAGCAAGTCGATAACATATCCTATTCCGATATTAGACGTTGACGTATGTTCTCTTGTCAACCAGCTTCCATCATATGACATTCCAATATCGACTATATCTTTATCATTCTTTGAGCCCTACGCCTCAATGACATCTTAACGAATATCAAGCAATGGCTGATTTGACCCAACGAGATGTCCAATCAGAACTTTTGGCTTATAATGCCTTTTAAAAGTTTTACTAGACATTATATTTCAATTCATATGCTTGCAGAATTTTTCCAACACCTAGTAGCTATGTCACAAAGTTAACATACCTTGCACTAATCTCATATTTACATCAAATGGAACATTAAAAATTGATGCTTGCTAACATGTGATATTTGACGTAATATAGCATCAACCAATTGTTATGAACATGTTTCACTTTAGGTTTGGTCACAGTTAATACATACAACATTCATTTTATATGCAAATTCATTTCTTTGACTATAGCAAAGTTTTAAAGATGCACTATGACAAATATTGCTTAAATTATCTGTAAACAAGCATTCAGTATCCACTATAATGTAATTTGAAACATACTTTTATCTGTACCACTCGTATTCAAAACATTTGTATTCTGAAGTTTTATAGTTATACAGTATTATGTAGGTTTTTAGAATTGTCATTTTCAGCACTACTCCATCTCTTAGAAATGTTGCTTCTCTTCTCAAGCTGCGAAAGTTTTGTCCTTCGCATTTTCTCAACAGAAAAAACTTAACTTAAACAATTTAAAAAAGCTTTTAAGTTATATAAATTATATGCAGAATAAATATTGGTCTTGAGAAAGACCTTTTCTTATCAATTTTAGCTAAGTAACTATAAGCACATCAAGAACTCAAAATATAAACAAACATAAACGATTTTAGTATTGAAAGTTGAAGTTAATATCCCCTTCTCTGCAAATATCCATTTTATTTAAAAAATATTAGTAATTAATTAAATTTAAGAATAGAAAAATGCTTTAAAATGAAACTGAAACTAACCACGCTCCCCTCAACTGTCAAAAATATTGACTGACAGTACTCAGAAAACTTCAAATATCATAAAAACTAATTGGTTATTAGGTCTAAAATTTGGGGCCAAGATCCCCAAATGTATGGGCTACAAGAAAATGCCAAAAAAAATTTTCGATAAATTTGTCATTTTTAGGGTACTGTGTAGCCTTAAAATGTTTCTTAATAATTTACAGTTGGGTGACATTGTTCAAAATGACTAGAGGTATTTTTCGTCGTTTATCGGATCTTGTGAGTGGAAGAAATATTAAAAGTGAAAAAAGTTCAATAAACAAAAAAATTAGCTGTAATACATATGTCGTCCTTTTGCAATTAAGTATTTTTATGATGTATTTTATATATTATTATTTTTCAAATTAAGAACTAATCTATGTATATTTTATTTCTATATAACTTTAGTTTTAGTCTTCCCGAACCAAAAAAGTCTATTCAGATGGTGCTCATCTCCATACAACTTATTTCTCATCAAATATTCTAATTAACTTGGGGACTTCATGCTAACGGAAATGAGGTTTAACCCTTTCGCTACCGGTGGGGGAAAAAGAAGTATTTCTCTAGGCCAGCTGCTTCTTACCGCGGAGTGTCACGCTGTGCCCATACAATTTTAGATATTAAGCCTAATTCGTGAAAAAAATTTCTCTAAAATCGGTTATTCATTACAATATTTTGGTATTTACATGTATTATTTAAAATGCATTGAACTTAATATATCCAGAAGAAAAAAAGATTTAATAAAAATTCTATGCTTTTTACATAAAATTGTTACATAAAAATCATATCTTTTAAGAAAATATAAAATATATTTACATTTGTTCCATAAATCCCATGGTGTAATGATGTACCATTACACGGAACATATAGATACAAAAAATTAATCTTATTTTGCTTTATGGTATATTTATAAAAAAAAAATCAATGCATAGTACAAGGTCACATGTCTTACACACATATTTTGACGCTTCACGCAAGATTTTGAGCAAAGAGCGTATATTCTTCGTCCTTTCATTTTTTCCCCTTTAAACTTTAATGTCTATGTACATATTTGGATTATTTTCGCTAACATTACTGTCAGATTCATTCATTAGTTCGCAAATCTCAGTATCAGATAAATACTTTCTTTTCGTCATGACTGTCGCTACTAATAAAAACCGACCGGAGGAAATGAACAGCTGAGAGCATCTGCTACCAAAAGCCCTAACCTCCATAAAGGGCCATAAATTTTCCTTCGAACTTCTAAGAAGCAAACAAGAAAGAAAAAAGCAAACCGAAAGCAAGTGCACCCTTTGAATCATGTCATTACATTTAAAGACCCGCGCCGCAACATGTGCTCTTAACAATTACCCCACTCCTGGTAGCCAGAAGTGAAATCCAAGCCCATATCACCAAGGTCAACACTCCAAATAACCTATATATATATATAGATTTCGCGGTATTGTAATGCCATATAATAACATTAAAAAATAAAATAAAACATTCTCATTGAGCGTATTTCTATTGATACGTTGGGCAGTAGAAGACACTCACGGAACGTATCATATGTGATACGCTGGGCACAGAAGAGCAAACGCGAAAGTATCGCATGTGATACGCTCGGAGTGAACGGGTTAACGAATGGAAAGTCGCTAATTCATACCGGAATTTTATGTACAATGACTCAAGTAAAATGTAGTGATCTAAGGAAAAAATTCAAATAAGAGCAAAAGAGTAATTTTTATAATTCAAACAAAATATTTGCACATAAAATGTAAGAAATTCTCATCCACACTATCCATGGGATTACCAATAAGATTGGAATGAAATTAAAATTCAATGAAAAAAATGTTCTAAAAAAGATTTAATTTTTGAATCCATCAGGCCTTCCAGAAAACATCAGTTATTATTTTAATGAAACCTGAATCCTACTTTCAGAAAAATGAAGATTTAATTTTATTTTTGCTGCTATTTTCGTCCATTATTACCTTCTTCACAACTGCCTTGATTTTAATTTTAACAAGAAAACGCAAGTTCAAAAACAGTTTTACGTGTATTGCATTAATAATATATTTTCTTAATTGGAAATGGGGTTTATTTACCAAACTCGAATCCTATTACCGCCTTTCAATCAAACAGAAGTTCAGTTTGAAAAAAGAAAGAATTGAAATTTATCATGCACTCATGCATATTAAATTTTTTTAAGTGAAAAAAAATATCGTAATTAAAGATAAATTTTCTTAGAGAGGCTATTTTCTTATTCAATTAATGGCGATCACTTTTTTTCGGATAAAAGTAATTTCTGTGTCTACATTTCACATGAAAAGGCACAACGAATCATTTCTTCGTAATTTTCACTTCAGATGGGAAAATGTTTCGATCCGAGAACAGATTTCGCTTAAAGACAGTTTAATACCAAAAGCATATTTTTCAATTCGCGTAAAACACATAGTAATAAACAATATATTTCACGTGGTGTTGCAGTATCAAATGTAATTCGTCAGCAGTCATTACGAAAAAATAAAGTTATTTCTAAACATTACTTGCTACAAATTTTTTTATCTTCATAATGAAGAGTCCGAATGGGCAGTGAAAATTCTGCGAACAATCAATTTTTCTATTAAAGGTTATTTTATTTCTCGTATTATAAATCATTTATTGTGTTTTATTACCACATTTTGTGATGTTCGTATTAGGTTCTGGTATGTTTTAGTGGTGCTTTTTACTTTTAAATGAACGATAAATTAAGATTTTACTGTCTTTTAAGCTAATGACGTAACGATTGAGTTATCGTTTGGTGTTTGGCTTGAAGTTTCGAGAAAAATATTCAGAATTCGTTTAATTTATCTAAATCGTCAAATTATTAGAATTAAAGTATCAGAATATATTTTTAAAAAAAATTACGTAATATTTTACAACGGTATTTCACGTTGAATGGAAGCAATTTTTTCATGACTTTTATGAACTGAAATTTAAAACAAAAATAAGAATAATAATTTAAAAAGTTCTATGCAAAGTTTTGCAAAGAACAGATTTAACCACCCACAGTGCGTTTTTTTTATAATTATTAAAAACTCATTTAAGTATAAGAATCAAAGTAAACAATGAAATATCGAGAAATGGACAAAAGTAAATTTTTCCAATATTAAAATTAAAGGAAACGATAAAATATTAAATGGAATATATTTAAGCTAAATGTAATTAAAATGAAAGCAGATGAATAAATATTAAATTGAATATGTTTAAGAATAACGTAATTAAAATTGAAGCAAACGATAAGAAATTCAAAATTGATCTGGTATTCCAAAAGTGATCGACCTAAATTAATACCTTTAGGAGGCTAATAACAGTAAATATGTATTAAAATCGTTTGACCCAAAACCATTCCGAGGAAGAAGCCAAACTAAAAAGATGTAGTTTAAAATTCGTGAGGAGAAAAAAAAAAAAGGCTACCTCGCAGCTTAAAATTCTGAATAATGTTATTTATTTTCAGTCATACCTTGATTCCAGTTAACATGTGATTTAAGGTAATACATAAATCGATAAGTAAATAAAATACTTAATTTTTAAATTTGTTTCACTTCAAACCAATAAAATATATGGGGGAAATTTAGTATGACATATTTTTGAAAATTGAGTATTGAAATTGCAAAGAGGCATGAAACTGTCGAAATTAAAATTAAAAATGG
The DNA here is from genome assembly GCA_019974015.1 of Nephila pilipes. Lineage (NCBI taxonomy): Eukaryota > Metazoa > Arthropoda > Arachnida > Araneae > Nephilidae > Nephila > Nephila pilipes. Next base: position 5,030 of record BMAW01017803.1, on the reverse strand, counting down.
ACACATTTTACCAGATAACATAGTTAAGTTGAATTGTTTTATTGGTACATAACAAAAAAAAAACATGTGTAATAAATGCTGATATGAAATACGGAATACTGAGGCTTTCTATTATTAAAAGAATTTAATTTATAAATTGATTTTCAACAATTCAGAGTTTATCAGAAATTTCTCAAATTTCCGTAGATTTGTTTAACATGAATTATAGTCGGTCTTTGTATATTGGACAAAACGATTAAATTAATACCACACTTAATGATGAAAAAAATAATTTGCATTAACTATGTGTATGAAAATAATGTTTCTGTTCATAATATAAATGACTTCGCTAATAATTCTCCTGCTTGTAAAAAAGGTTTTAATTTTTATAGTGCTAAATTGTTTAGAAAGAAATTAAAGAAATTTAGAGGGATCTTAAGAAATCAATTTATCAAACCAGTCCTTATTCTTTACCTGTAACTCCGGCGCAGAAAACAGAAGATTAATATTTTAAAACTATAACGTGCAACACCGTAATTTAACATTGCTTTTCCTTTAGTAATAAACAGTAGCCAATTCGTGCTACTTGTTCTTTTGGAGGGAAATTCCTTTTCTTTTCCAAACGAGGTTTTCGGAAGATGATCGTGGGTGCAATAGATAGGGAAAAGCCTTTCTTTGCAAGATGATGTGTATTCTAAAATCTGTGTTTTATGTATAATTTTGTATCCTGCGTTGTGGAATGTATCGAATATTAAATATGATTTTTCCGGTATCTATCACAGATTTAATTATTTTGTCCTAAAATAAAAACAATATTGGAGGGATATAATTGTATATTGATTACAAAAACAAAATCTGCGTTAAGGTTTTCGCCAATGGTATAAACGTACGCTATTCAGAGAAAGAATTACCGTGAAAGGAAGTTATCACTATAATATATCCTCTCACACCACACACGAAGAAAATGCCCCGAATACCAAACATCTCTCATAAATAATGGTTTCACCAAGAGGAAGTCGTTTAGGATGTTATAAATATATACATAAAATAAAAGCGCTCAGTAGTAGAGGTATAACACTACACAAGTGGGTTAGCAACAACCCGGAACTTAAAAGTGCTCCTGATAGTAATTACAACTTTCAAGACGAAACAAAGACGCTAGGTGTAACATTGAAACCCTCCATCGATACCTTCACTATCCACATTCAGGTGGAAAGCGTGGTTCCGCCTACCAAAAGGTCAGTGCTTTCAACGATATCACGAGTGTTCGACCCCCTCGGACTCTTGGGTCCTCTAATAACGAAGGCAAAATATTTTTACAGCAACTGTGGTGTATTAAAATAGACTGGAGCGATCCGCTTCCTGAAATGGAGGCGCAAGAGTGGGAAAACTTCATCGAGTCCTTATATGCAATAAACAGTGTAAGTGTGAAGAGATGCATATTGATAGAAAGATCTGTGCATATAGAGCTTCATGGATTTGCAGAAGTCGTTTAGGATGTTACAAAAATATACATAAAATAAAGAAATAACTAAATGTATATAAAAATACAAATTTTAATTTGAAAACAAACATTGATATTTTAGAATTATTTTTTAGAATGAGCATCAAAATTTCAATAAAATTAAACGAGATAATTTTTACATTAATGAAGTTTTTCTGGAATTACAGCAAAGTTATTTATTTTTATTAAGCTCAAGAACTTGATATCTAAGTGGTCTATCGCAAGTACAGGAAAGTAATATTTTTTTTTTTTTGGGGGGGGGGGGGTTTAAATTTAAAAAAAGGTGAAACAAATTTAACATAATCGAGTATTTTTGAAACAATATTAAAAATATTTACAATAACAAATATACCAATTTAATGCTCTTTTCATTTTCTTTTGCGTAAATTATTATGTATGTTAATACATAATATTTGACGCAAAATAAAATTTCCAGTTACAATACTTAGAATGACATACCATGATGAAATGGATATGACGTATAATACACGATATAGTGAGATAATGAACTCCTTGATGATGTTTGTAAGCAAATATAAGAATGTATATAAAAAAAAACTTTGAGAACAAGATAAGATAAAATAGCGCAGTTAGAGTAACTGACAGAAAGGAGTATTTTTATCTAAGCAAAATGAGACACTAAATCCTACGTAAGTAAAATGCAAACAATCTATTAAATAAAGGACGATGTGAGATAATTTGAATTTAAATTTATCCTTGCACACACACGCACTTTCTTTACGCGTTCTTTTGAATTCTTTTGTTAGTGGTATTTAGGGTTATCTATACTTCAAAACTTATATCTGAAAATTGTTTTAATATTGTATACGGTCTTGAGAATGGTGAGGTTAAGTTTTTTTTGTGTGTTACTGTTCTTAATTCTTCAAGTGATGGATAAAAACACTTATGATTAAATAATGTTCGTATGATAATTTCCCAAACATTAAATATACAGGCGGAAATTGAGTTATAGAGTGAAGTGTATTATTTATTACTCCTTTAATTTAATTTACTCCTTTAATTTTATTCAAGGTATTTTTGAAGGGAATTAATTATTAATATCCGATTTACGCCTTCAAATTAACCTCTACTTTCGGGAAGATAGGCGAAAGTTAACAGTTGTTTAATATTATAATTTAGGAGAAATCTTCTGGATCGTGAGGAAGTAATTGCTCAATTTCGTTTGGGAACTTAAATTTGAAAAATTGTTTTTAGAGAGTTTGTATACTTCAGTAGTTAGATTATTTGATACGGAAGGTCCATATATGCCTCTTAGCGCGGTCAATAACAATGTGAAGGAACAATTTAAAAAAGTTATAGTTACGACATATGGCTATTAAATAACGACACTGACGCTGCTACAGAAGTACGCATGCGCCAAACGCCAGCGACGAACAGATGTTTAGCGTGAAGCCTTCTCTTTCTAATGCAGTCCCTCTCGCTTCTGTAAACAAATCCGTATAACCGTAGCCTTCGTTCGCAATAGAGTTATTTTTTTTATTTCCCCAGAAAAATGATTTGTGAGAAACGAGTTGTTGGGATATTTCACATAAAACTTGGAAAAACCGCTATTGAAACTTATAATTTATTGAAAGAAGTGTTCGCCAATGACTGATCATCACGTGCACGTGTTTTTGAGTGGTGTTAGTGTTTTCAAGTTGGCCGAGAAGATGTTAAAGATGATTCACGCCCAGGTCTTCCTCCCGCGTCAAAAAGGAATGACAATATTGAAAAATTCGGTAATCGTTCAATGTGACCTACGGTAAAGTATTCGAGCGTTTGCGGAGACTGTAGGAATTTACAAAGAATCCGTGCACATTTATTCTTACATAACAATTTTAACATACAAAAAGTATGCGCCGAAATGTTGAACAGCATGTTGAATGTTGTTGCCGAAATGTTGAATGTTGTTCTGATGTTTGAACTACAAGAAGTTTCCAAAAATGTTTGTACTGACACTTTGAATGCCGTTGAAAGTGATCCAAGTTTATTTGGATGGATAATAATGTGTGATGAATCGTGGTTTTTACTTATGATCCTGAAATTAAACACCATTCTATGCACTGGAAGAGCCCGCCTTCCCTGAGAGCCAAAAAATGTCGAATGGACAAATCCAAATTCAAAGCAATGATGATTGATCCCCCCCCCCGATCTTCATGGGATTGTATATCGTATATCTCACTGGGTTCTTGAAGGTCAAACTATTAATCAACAATACAAAAATAAAGGCCTGATTTGTGGAAGGACAAGTTATGGGTTTTCCACCAAGACAATATGCCGGCTCTTTCCGCATTGTCTGTTAAGAGGTGTCTAGCCAAATACAGCTTCCCAATTTTATACCATCCGCCTTATTCTCTGGATTTTCCCCTATGTGACTTCTGTCTGTTTTCGAAGGTGAAATTTGCATCAAATGGAACAAGATCCGAGTCCGTTGAAAGAGAAAGCGTCACGCGTCCTAAAGTAATTGACAGAACAACCTTCCAGCATCGTTTCGAGCAACAGAAGATTCGCTTGGATCGTTTTAGGGATAGGTGAGGAATGCATATTAAGTTTAATAATAAGTAAATGTGTATGGCATCAAAGTAAAATGTTTTACAGCGCCCGTTTCGTTATTTAATTACTACACCTCGTATTCAGGCAAACAACATTATAAACTGAAATAATATGAAATGGTTAACCGGTTGATGGAAAAGCTTGAAACAAACTATTCCTTTTATTTTGATATTTTATTAAGTTAACAAACCTCTTACCATTCTTTAAACAATTATTAATATACGAGTTATTATTTCTTTTCCATTGCAATAATATTATGGTGATATAAGGCAGATCAATTTTTGAACACCCGGATGACAAAATTGAAGATGTGTTGTTTCTACTAATTTAGCTCGTTGAGAATAACATTTTTTTTTTTTTATTTTATCCTTATTTAAATAAAAATGAATCATTATTCTTAAAACACTTTGAGTTGCTCATGTTTTCTAAACTTTTATTGTTATTTTTTCTTTATAGCAAGGAAATAATAAAAAGGTATGATGAGGTATTGGATTGCGAGTAAGCATGTCAGCTTCAAAATTTGTGAAATATTTTTTGTGCATAACATTATAAGCCTAGATAATTGTAGATACCGTTTAAAAAGTCTACTAGTTCAATTATTTATTTTTTTAATCCAAATCCGAAAAAAGATGATAAATATAATTGCTGTCGTATCTTGTATGAATATGGAGATTACTCACATTAAAAATCAAAATGAGCGAAACACTTCTCAAAAATCTGTCTTAACTGATTTCAGTTATACACGATCATGCTAAATATGTATAAAAATTATTTTACCTTTGTTATTATTTTAAACATACACTGCAGTTATTGGACTCTCGTAATCAGTATTCAGGGAAATAGAATTAGAAACATTCAGCAGCAAATTCATTTCACCAAGGAAGGATTCAATGAAGAAAAATAATCTATCGTTTTTTCCACGGTATTGTTCTCAAAAGTGATTTATACCTTACAATGAATGAGGCAGTATATACTAATATAAATTAATTTATGA
>BMAW01017796.1:0-15791 GCA_019974015.1 Nephila pilipes | reverse complement strand
ATATATATATATATGTATGAATATACATACATATATATATATATGAATATGTATAAATATATATATATATATATTGTTGTCAGATTGAAATAAAAGTATTTACTGAATCCAAAAAGAATTTCTTAAATTTTCAAAATATCTATCATGATTAAATGTAATGAGTAATAAGAAATGAAAAGTAAAAATTACAGTGCTTTCATACTAAACTATTGAAATATAAAAACTGCCTTCATTAAAAGAAAAAAAAAATTCCATATCTCCAGAATGTATGAAAAGAAATAATTTAAGGCTACATTTAAAAAGCAAGAAATACTAAAATGTATTATAAAATTTTTAATATAAATTAACAGTAAAAATAAAAGGATTCATTAACTCCATACCAAAATTGTATTTTGATAATATTGCTAAGATTGAATTTATTAGAAATTCTAACTGAAGAACAAAACTAGAAATTTTCTTACATGCAACAGTAAAAATTAAAATATTAATCTCTACATTAATGAAGAGCATTCCTTAAAATATGAATTTTTATCAAGTAAAAAAAAAGAAAGATATACACAGGATAAGCTAAATATTTTATGAAGAATTTTAAAAATTATAATACATCGATCGTTTTTAAAAAGATAAATTTCTAATTAAACTAATCAAATGCTATTTTTTTTTAAAAAAAAATTAATTTTTTATACCATAGCGTATATTTTTTACACCAATAAGGGTTTTTTGTAAGAAATAGGATTGTTTAAATGCATGCTCTAATTCAATACTCATACTAATTTAATATTACTACTACGAATAATTTTAAATGTATGCAGTAAAAATTTGATTCACTTACTACTTCAAGAAACATTTCTTGTTCCAAACACTTCTTTGATGATAAAATAATTACTATCAAAAATATTCTTAACCATTTGTCAACATAAACAACCCATTACTACTGACATGCAAGATTGTAAACAATAAAAAGAGTTAGCGGGAAACCTGCACACATACTTGTATGGTAGTGACATCTATCGAAAGAAAAAGAAACTATATGAAGAATTTTAGCAGCTGAACGATGAAACATATAGTTTTGTTTTTGAATGCTGTTAATATCTATTAATTCACAGGTTTATGAGATATATTGAGCAGAAAAGACTATTATCCTACAAAAGGTATTGAAGATGGATGTGGAGCTATGAACCACGGTCAAGAGACAAGAACAATATTTAGATCTCTTAAAGTGATATCTTGTTCTTCCATCCTCCCAGCACAAACTTCAAGCTCTCTCACGTTTAATGCTCAGCAACATTCATCACGAATAATAGAAGACCAGAAGTTAGAAAATTTTCTGCTTTCACTGCCCCAATGAGTGGCTTTGATTTAGTTTATTCATGCCGTAGATTGAGAAATAACACGATGACTTCTGACGATAGATGTAAATTTGCACTATGGCCAAGACATGGGATTTAGCAACCTCTATCCTAATATTCAACGCCGTGTATCTAAAAGTTGATTGTGATTGTTTATTAACGTCGCACTTAAAAGCAACAGCAATGCAACTAAAAAAATTTCGGACAGCTTAAAAGTACATCAGTCCATTTCACGACGATGCTTAAAGGAGTGAATGACTATTCGGTTAAATCACGCAAAGAGCTACAATGGCTCCCAAAATTGATTGATTTAGTTTTACTAACGCCGCACTAAAAGCAACACAAGGGCTATTGGCAATGGACTTCGTAATTTTGAACCTCTGTCAAGTGACGAGGACGACACCTTAGCTGGCACCCTCCTCCCCTAACTTCCACACCACGCCAACGAGAGGACTTTGGGCCCAAACGGATTTAACTTACATTAGCCCAGGCTACACGGCGGGTCTTTGGTGGCCAAGGATCGAACCCGCGACTGACGAAAGTCGCCGACCACGAATCCGAAACCATGACCACTAGGCTACTGCGGCCACCCACACCAGGCCTTCCGGACCTCGACAGATTTAATGTGCATCAGCGCCGGCTACATAGCGGGTCTTTCGTGACCAAGGCTCGAACCCGCGACTGGACGAAAATCGGCGGAGACGAGTCTGAAATTATGACCACCAAGTTACATTGGCCACTCCCAAAATTGAATATACACCTCTCTTTCTTTACTTTGAAAATACAAACATAAGGTAAAAAGTTTTATGTAAAGGTTGTTTTTTTTTAATAGGAATGATAAATCACTCCTTAAATAAGATATTTATCCAAAAAAAAATTAACTTGAAGTTAGTATAATAATAAAATTATTTGCATTCTCTGACTAAATGACACGAATTGATGCCACATAATTATGTATACACTTTGTAGAAAATGACCATAATCTGATAAATTGATACCTCTATTTTACAAAAGTTTTTGCGTTTAATATTGATATTGGATTTAGATCCTAATGTATAAGTTTCTTGTAGAAATATTAATTTTTAATCTTCAAAACGGGTTCCAGAACGGATACTACAGTTCAAGTTAGAGATCTGATCGTAAGATAGCTGAAGGAGGTAAATCTCTTAGAAAAAAAAAAATTGCAAAAGTAGTTCACCGAAGTCACGGATATGTTCAAAAAAAAAATCACCAAAAAAGTAAAAAGAGTTGGGACGCGTTGTATTCAGTGATAAGAGCCAATTTAAAGTTTTTGGAAGTGATAGGTGAGGCTATGTTTGGCGGAAGAGTAACAGTGAGTTGCTCCCTAAACACACAATTCCTATTGTCAAGTAGGAAGGTAGCTAGTATGGGGCTGTATGTCAGCTAATGGTGTGAGAAGTTTAATGTTTATTGATGGGATCATGGACAAAATTCAATACTTGAGCATTCTGAAAAATAATTTAAAACAAATTGCTGAAAAGCTTGGTTTAGGTTCGAGTTTCATTTTTCAACACGATAATGAACCTGAGCATAACACATCAATCAATAACTCCCGAGACTAACCCAGAGATGGCGCTCGTAGTAAACCAGTAACCAGGTCTTTCTAGAGTACTAACCTTTGCTTGAAACGTGTCAAAATTTTAAGTCGATCGGACCAGAAACAGCTGAGTTATCGAGGTTGGAGTAAAGTCGTTTTGTAGTTTGTTTAAAAAATGGAAAAAACCGAGTTTCGTGTTCTGATAAAACATTGTTTTTTAATGGGTAAAAACACCGTGCAAGCGAAACAATGGATTGAAAAATGTTACCCGGACTCTTGTCCATCAAAAGCAACGATTTGTCGGTGGTTTGCCGAGTTTAAACGTGGTCGTACCGACACAAATGACGCGGAACGCTCGGGTAGACCTGTGGAAGCCGTTACACCGGAAAATGTGAGTGAAGTGACAAAAATTATAATGAAAGATCGTAAAGTGAAGCTCCGTGAGATTGCTGAGATGACACAGATATCATATGGAAGTGTATTTACTGAAAAAGGTTTTTTGAAGTGAAGTGAAAAATGTTTTTTCCAAGTGGGTGCCGCGATTGCTTTCGATGGAACAAAAACAGCAACGAGTCGATGATTCAGAAAGCTGTTTATCGCTATTTACTCGCAACAAAAAAGATTTCTTGCGGGGAAAAAAAAAGAAAAAAAAAAAAAAAAGATTTGGAAAAGCGTTGGAACGATTGTATCACCCTAAAAGGTGATTAACAAAAGGTTTTATGTTGATGAATAAAAAAAAAATTTGCAAAAAAAATGTTGTTTTCAATGTTAGTCTCGGGAGTTATTGATTGATGTGTTACAGCTAAAATTGTTCAAGTATTGCTGTTGTACAATTGTAGAACGCAGTTGCACATTCTACCACAATCACTTAATCTCAGCGTTATTGCAAATTTATGGTTACAGTTAGAAAAATCTGTCCAAAAGCACCATATCACGAGTAAAGGTCATTTAAAAACTATTTTAAGAGAAAAATGGGCTAAAATCACAAGTGAAACAACCCAAAATCTTGTGAAATTGATGTCCTGCCGTCTGAAAGTCGTCATTACTTCGAAAGGGTGTAAAACCAAATATTAGTTTGTCTTCTTATGTTTTCATTTAAAAGTTATGCCAGGTGTATACTCAATTTTGTGACTTAATATGTTGTAGTTTATGTTTAAAAATTATGTAATTAATTTATTAAAAGGGTTTCATAATTGTTTCCACGTCTAGTACATTTCTTAAAATGTATTTTATCACTTAGATATATATTGATTTGATATAAATATTCAGCATTACTCTTTTGTACTTTTAATTGCGACAGTAAACTCAATTTTTAGATCCACTGTATATCAGGCTATGCTTCACCAAAGATTTGCTTAAATTACTCCGATTTTTCTTAAGTTTAAAAACCGCATGATTATGAAACTATAAATAAAAGAAACAATGCTTGAGTAAAAAAAGAAATTTTGAAAGTTTAAAACTGCGGGGTCTTATAAAAGTTATAAATGAGTTAATTTGCATTTTCTCAAGAATTGTTACAGTTTACAAAATGTTACGTAATTGAATCCAACGTTTAACTGATATCCAGTTTGAATGGGTTTTTTTTTTTTTCTTTTAACTTTCATAAATATATGTGTTCTATACCAAACTCCAACATTAAAACGAAAGGACTACAATACAGACTGAACAAACTGTGATTGTTAATGAAATTCACTACCATGCCAGAAAAACTACAAAGTAAAGAATTTTTAACAAAAATAGTTAATTTAAACTATATATTACAGAATGAACTTTTACCTAAAATAATCTTAGTTACCTCAGTTACTTTAAACCATAAAAACAAGTGGAAGTTTTAATGTTAATGTAATCAAATCTCTCTCTCTCTCTCTCTTTTTTTTTTCCTTTCTTTTTCCATTTCACTAAGGGAGGTCTAAATTACGAATTCAGTTGTGAAAGTGGTTTTAACTCTGTGTGGACTATAAATAAACCTAATCTTCTTTTATAAATCAAGTATCAAATATTTGCAAATAACTATAATATACAATATTTAACAAATATTTGTCTTAAAGTTGTACACATTCAATTAATTATGTAAAGCTATGAAGGCTGGGTGTTTTGTTAATGATTTGTATCATATAATGTAAAAAAAATCGTACATCTATGAAGAAAATCAATATAATTAATGATGAAAAACGTTCAAGACCAAATATACAAATTTTCATCTTATATCTTAACTTGAATATTTGTTTGCACATGTCACTCCAAAATTTTTTTGGAAGCTTCGATGATGTTTCGAAGTCGCCATAAGCATATTCCCTCCAAAAAAAGATTTCCAAATTCAGTTTTGTGAATATTTTTTCTAAAACCTTCTTTTTCATTATTGGCAGTTTTAGTTTTAGTATAGTTTTTATTAACGTCTCTCGAGAAGCAACACGAGGGCTATTGGAGATGGACTTCGTAATTTTGAGCCTCGGTCAGTGACGCGGACGACACCTGAGCTGTCACCCCTTTCTCTTAACATCCACACCACGCCAAAGGGAGGACTTTGGGCCCCGAACAGATTTTAACGTGCATCAGTCCCGGCTACATGGCTAGTTTTTGGCGGCCAAGGCCTGCGACTGAACGAAAACCGCCGGCCACGAATCCGAAACCATGTCCACTAGGCTACCGCGGCCACTCACTATTGACAGATGGCAGCTACATCGATTTATTTAAAAACTTTTGAATTTCTCTAGTCATCAATTATAGTTTTTCAAAAATAATTTTCTAAGATGTGCTTAAGCTTTTTCGTACTTAATGTTGAAGCGATATTTTTGTTCACTAACAGCTTAGATCTCAAATAAAATGATGAAAAATTACGATTCTTATACCATCGGGTGTGCAAATTAATTAGTCGAAAATAGCGTTAAAAAGCCACCATTTTGAGTTTTTTTTTAAATCGTTTCATCTAGGAATCTATCGATATATATATATATATATAACTGTACAACCAGTGAGTGAATTTTATTTTACACTCTTGCTTAAATTTTCGTTCCACTAAACATAATTCTGGCGCAGATTAGGTCATATGGTCTTTTTTTATATATATACATATTCTTTGAGATTATATTTATTCATTTGTTCGTTCATCATTCAAAATAAAATTGTACTGAAATACTTTTCTAAAATGTTTATAACTATTGACATACATTAATGAAGCATTTTTTAAAGGTATTATTACTCAGTAAAAATGTTTAAGCTTTCTAACTCGGTTTGTTAAACTTTTAAATTTACCCATGGGATAAAATTAAATATAACTTCACTCCTATTAAATTTTACTTTAAGTTAAGTTTAATGTAATATTTCATCATTAGATACAGCTTCGTTAAAAAAAAAATAGCGCATTTCATAAACTCCAATTTTTGACACAACTGATTTTTTTTAATTGAGAAATACTTTAAAAAATTCTTAAATTAACGAACTACAGGCTTTACCTTTATCGATTTTAAATTTATAGCTTTCAATATATCTATGCTTACTAAATCATATCCTATACAATATTCCTTGGAAGCTAATTTGCAATTCACTTAAATTTACTCAAAATATTACTTAAAAATTGGTCATCATTTAAATAAATTTATTCTTCCATCAACTAGTTATATTTTTTTAACTTCTCAACGCGTAGACTGGGTATATCAGCAAATCATATAACAATTATAGTTAATTTTAAATTTATATATTGTTTCTTAATTCATATTTTATAAAACTTTAATGCAAATTATAACATTCATTATGGATTTTTATTTTACATATATATTTGCGTTTCAAAAAAAAAAAAAAAAAATACCAAATTCACTGGTACAAAATAAAGTTGGAGGCAAATGTTTTTTAAGATAATAGTCATACTTGCTCATTCGTAAATCATAAAAATAAAACTGTCATTGATTTTATCTCAATATACAAAATATTTGGGGCGTATGAGAGTGAAAATCAAATCCATCACTGAGGATAACAGTAAATAACGCTCTATACGCAAATCTTCGGGACAAGACGACATACATGTAGCAGAATTTGGGGCAGTAACAGCACAAACAGGAACACAGCACTTGTACAAGATTAGTGACACAGGAACAAATCTTGTACTGACAGTCACAGTTGTAACAGCAACGTTCAGTTCATCAACTTACTAGTTCTGACAAACTTCCACAGTGACGTTCTGCTCTTCCAAGGCAGATATCGGCCGCTCTGCAAATTCACATAATTGTCAGTTTGTCGGCAAATCCAATACCGACAGCTTCCAATCGAATTCTTTAGCAGAATCCAATGACAGCCTGACTGACAGATTCACAGACTCTCGAGGTCTTTATATATCTTCCGGCCAAGTTACGACGTCCCATAGGGAAATCCAGGAAAAGTCTAAATTTCTTCCCCGTGCAGATACGACTGGATTCCAGATCTTTCGGGAATTTTCCATTTGTCACGAAGGTTAAGGGATCATTGCTTAAACTTCCCTTAGCTAACTGATGACATCTCTCTAAGTGTTTCTTTTCTTTCACAAGAGAACCGCCATCTAATGTTCGTAACATTGCTCCTTACCTTTAAAGACTGACGTCCCGGCAGTCTGATCACATTAAACTATGATCAGCTTCCTGGTATGAAGCCATCCGATGTCTCACTGCGAAAAACGGGTAATCAAAATCGAGTACAAAGTACTCACTTTTGAATACTTCACAGACTCAACATGGCTCCGATCCCAACGTATTCAAATTTAAGACTCGCAAGTACTCATTTTTAGTAACAGGTACGTACTGAAAATGAAAACTTCGCATACTCATTTTTGAAGATATTTGTGTGTCAAATTTGAGTGCGGAATAGAAAAATGAGTATATCATGCATTCATTTTTGAATCTGTTACTGCATCAAATATGAATGTGGAATAGAAATATCAATATATTATGTATTTATTTTGGAATCTGTTACTGTATCAAATATGGGAATGAAACAACAAAAAAAGTATGTAACGTATTCATTTTTGAAGTTGTTACTGTATGGAATACGAGAATGAAACAACAAAATGAGTACGTATTACATTCATTTTCGATACTGTTGTATCGAATATGAATTTTAAACTGAAAAATATATATCAACTTAAATTTTAAGGGACTTAAAAAGTGCCCCTTTATTTGCAAGTTTCATTTTCTTCATCTTACATATTATTTAACACACACTTTAATAAACTTCGAATCAAAATTCTTGCATTTAGTGTGTGTAACAAACCTGACTTTTAGAAACAAAACTGCAACTGTTATGTGATCACAAACTGTATTTTGACCTTATACCTCTAATTTAAATCAATTCGAGTGTTAAATAATTTTTTAAAAATACTGATAATAGATTCGATTAAATAGTTAAATTCTTTTCAAAACAAATGAGTAGGAAATTTCAGCCAATAGTTTCCAGAAGCAATTCGGTTTGTTCTGAACTGAATACTTTCCCAGCTGAAACCATATAACTCCCACCAGAGGACGCTGTTGTTTGGAGGGAGCAGCGTAAAAACAGAACGAACTTTATTGAACTTTGAACTAGAAGGAGAGAGAACGCGTTTTGCTCTACTATGTAACATATGTTCTGTCTTATAGTGATAAGTAACTGTTGTAATTAATGTCAATATATATTTTTATTTACAAAGAAGTGCAGAGTTTTCATTTACATAAGATGATGAGTTTGCTTTGTTTGCAACCAAGGATATAAAGCACCAGCTCCCCGAAATGACAGAAAAGGTATGTCAAATTTTGATATTCTGAATGAATAATTATTGACATACCTAATCTGAAAAAACGAGAAATATAATTAATGTTTTTTTTTTCTTTTGTTTCTTAACATGGTTCATTAAAAGTGAGATTTGTTTCTAGAAGCAATATATAGTTTTATTAAAATCCTATAGATGAAGAAAATTTAGTGTTGACGCATGTGCGCGCCTCCTACCGGCCCTCTGTTAAAACTAGGCAGAAGCTGAACATGTTTCAGCAATAACGGATGTGTCGCGCTGACACCCACAATAACTGTAATAACTTTACTCATGATTGAACCATTAATTTTTATTGTTAAGTTTTAATAAAAAATTTGTCCAAAAAGGACTGGTCCGTCGATAATAATAATTTAACTATCGAATATTGAGTTTTATTTAAAGTTCAGTCATTTAATAATAAGTTAAATTTAGTGTATAGCATTTTTTTTTCAATGCTTCCTCCTTTTTTTTTTTTTTTTTTTTTTAATCTAACATATATTTCATTTTGAATTAACATCATAACAAAGCTAGTATCTATAATTAATTCTTCACTCTAAACAGAAAAATTAAAACAAACCAAATCTTATTTTTGAAAAATTTATTCTTAATACTTGACACATACATATGAGACATTTAAATAATAAAACATTCTTAATTTTGAAACAAAAATATTAAAAAAAAAGTATACTTTTGAAACTCCTACAGATGAAGGCATGTCGTCTTAAAAATCCCTTATAACACTGCTATTTAATTCATACTATAGTCCAACTCCATTCCCATTTGTACAACACAGCTTATATTTTAATGTAAAGTACAATGAGGTATCATTTAAAATATAGGAAGTTCTAATATGTAAAGGTACATCAACATTTCTTAAAGTTACTAAATATGAGTGAAAATGCTTTTCAAACAGTGTTGTTTCAAATATATAATATGCATTAATATGTAGAGATTTTGCCAACGGATCGTCTTGCGCATGGTTGCTACAAACTGGTTCCTCTCAAGGACAATGGCGATCAACCTTTTGCTAGAAAGGAGGATTTGGCAGGGGAAAATCATCAACCCCGTAAAGTAAACACACACACACACACACACATATATATATATATATATATATATATAGGGGGGTTAGTTTTTATTAACGTCGCACTAGAAGCAATACGAGGGCTATTGGCAACGAACCTCGTAATTTTGAAAAACGATCAAGTGACGAGGACAACACCTGAGCTGGCACACCCCTCACCTAACAGCCACACCACGCCAACGGGAAGACTTTGGGGCATGAACAGATTTAACATGCATCAGCCCCGGCTACACGGTGGGTCTTTGGCGGCCAAGGATTGAACCCGCGACTGAACAAAAACCGCCGGCCGCGAGTCCACGACCTTGACCACTAGGCCACCCTGGCCCTGTGTGTGTGTAGGATTTTCCAGCTAATTATCAAAGAATTATTTTTATTTTTCAATGTACTGTAAAACCAGTTTCTCAGAAACTCAATAGATGGCACCACGAATCAGGGTCCTGTGATAGCTCCTGCAGCGCCATCTATTCCAGAACAAAACTGAGTGACCTTTCGTTCTCGTTCTCTCTTTCCCCCACATTCCGCTTCTCTTCTCCTTCGCATTACCAAAGTCGGAAGTAAACTCCGAATGCCAGAGCGCGTTCCAGCGCCCTTCGCCGATATGGGTTAAATGAGGTATTCATCTATTTTACTCCGATGAACTGGTCAATTCGTCGTCTCCTGGTGTATATATTTTCATTCTTCATCTCTCCATTTAATAAACTTGAGTAAGACTAATGCAAGCATCGTCATTGAATTTCTACAAAAACAACATAGAATCTGGTAATGGAATTACCCCTCCTAGACAACTAGCCCTTTGCATAAGAACAAACCATCGTAGATTCGGGATGTACATTCTCCTCACCCCACCGTCTACAAAATTTATGGGTGATTGGCCCGGGATCAGTGCAAAATTTTTAAGCGTTCTACCTAAGATGCCGCGATAGGTGTAACATTTATAAGCGTTTGACCCGAGATGCCAAGATCCATACAAAATTTATCAGCGACGACTGATCCGCCTCTACAGCAAGAATAGCCAGTGTCCAGCGACGACAGATTCGCCTCTACAGCAAGAATAGCTAGTGTCCAGCGACGACAAAACTGTGTAAAGTACAAAAATGTGTACCTCATCCATCTTTACAGTTAGTTTTCTGCAACGACGAGTGTATCCCACCTATAAGTAGAACCTGCAGTTTTTCTTCGACGACAAAATCATCAAATGTGTCTTTGTGTTCGTTATCAATATATATATATATATATATATATATATATATATATATATATATATATATATATATATATATACAACCTTTGAGGAGCCCAAGTTGCCGTATAATCCTGGAACAATATAGCGCAAAATGTATCTTTGGAGTGAGATGCCTGTCGGGGAACAGCATCAGAAAGAGTTTTTGATGGTCCGAGATGCTTTCTGCCAATGCATAAGTTTCTGGCAAAGAAATAACTGGAGTCATCAGGGTATTAATGATCGTAAGCATTAAAAATATCATTCCGAAATATCATTATCCTATGGTATTTTTTCTCCTATTAAAAGTGGCAAGATCCTTATCAATACCCACATTGAGATGCACTTTGACCATTAGAACTATCAAGATTTGGGACTTTCTCTCATTTTATTGAAACAGGTTTGCAACAAATATGGCATTTACCATAGTTACAATTTAATACTATGGACGATGTTAATAACTTATCTTTAAAAATATATTGATGCAAGATTAAATAAGTTTCAGTTGCACACCAACCTTCTAACAAGTCATGCATAACGTCAACAACCAAATTATTAGTTACGAGGCCTAATTCATTAAAAGGGCAGTCGCTTTTAACACCACATATTGCAGGTGATATATTTTCATCATTGACATCTCTAACATATGCATTATGTCCAGCTTTGTGTGCAATAAACTGATATCCTCCTTGATCATTTTCTGCATTACATTTTTATGAACAAGACAAAACCTGCAACAAAAATTAGCAGAAAAACATTCTACAAATCCAAACAGCTTATTTAACCCTAAATTATCACCTAATATTTGTCAAAGTGCAATTTTATATGTATTGCCTTGAGATTGAATACTTTATTCTAAAAGTTGTTTCAAATCTTGAATAAGTGGTTCAAAAATTGCCTTATACTTATTATGTAGATTAGTTATTTTTCAACATATAAGGAATAATGAACATTTGCTAAGAAAATAAAACCCAAAGATGACTGCAGGGACAGACGGGTAGATCTTTAATTGTGAAACAGACAAATCCTAACTTCTGTATACCAGTATGTGACCCCATCGGATATACTAATTCAACATCATCAATATACAGTTCAATGGTTGTTGTATCTATGGCTATATAGTTGGATTAGAATAGTGGTAAAATCCATCTTGGATACTACACAAAGCAAGCAGAGTCTCCAGCACTAAGAAAATGCTTATTTGCATATTACCTAATTTTTGCGTTTGAAGGAAAATTGAGTTAATTTCAAGCACATTGCTTAAACAGATCTTATGAACTATCGTTGAAGATTACAAGTAATTCCGAATACTCCCATGTCTACTGAATACACTAGATAGTGCTAACTTCGGCAATTTTAGTTCAAAACTATCACAGAATTTATTATGTCTTAATTACGAAACTGGGAATGAAACTTTTACTCAAAGATGTCAGGTTACATGCTTAATAGCTACTCAAAATACATGCTAGTTGGCTGAAAACTATCCAAACAAAACATATTTAAATATAACGAAACAGTGAATGATATTAATAACTATAAAGAGTTCATTTTTAATGACAAGATTGACAAAAGACTATATGCAAACAATTTTGAATTGTAAAATTTTAACTACATATGTTAAAAAGAAAAAACATTTCGAATGTAATAAAATACAGTAAACTTGATCAGTAAGTCAAAGACACAGATATCAATGAATTTCGTTCAGCTTGTAGCTGCCACCCAGTATCTTTCATTCCTCACCTCCAAAATATGAAAACACTTTATTAAGGAAATATAATAACTTAATAAAAAATTACGAACAAAGCCTTCTCTGTCTGATCCTTTCAATACTGGAATTGTATTCACAATGTCTTTAGCTAAGTCAAGTTTATTTTGGGTGGTAAGCCTACAGCCATAACTTTCTATATACGCTTTTACCAACAGTCGATTAATACGATATTTTTGCAGAATATTGATGTTGGATGGATCACTTCTCTAACTGAGCAAAAATATCAGGGAGGTTTAATTTGATTATCTCCCTAATATTAATATTTTTTCTGACCAGATGTTGATAAAGGAGAGGATAGTGGAATTGGAGTAGAAGAGAAAAGTGATTCAGAATCATTTAAATAAATTAATGTTACATTGATTACTGGAGCTATTAATATTAATACTAGAAATATCAGAATCAGAAATATTATAGACAGAATCGGGAAGAATAGTAAAGGGGGTCAACAGATGCAGTAGGAAAATAAAATAGGGCAAGAAAAAGTGACATCAGTCTTTCAAAGAGGAACAGTAGAATCGGAGATAGGTTCAGAAGAAAATTTAGTAGCTTGAATAAAAGAGTTGAGATATTTTTTTAAATTTCAATCGAGGGCCAGCTTTAGGAATTAGAGACTTCAACATCTCATTATCTAATAAGACGAAACTTTCTTTATCAATGCCTTAATCTGTTAAAAAAAAAAATAAGATTTATCTTAATAGATATATTTTTCCAATTAATATAGTTGCAATAAAAACAAGACCAAAATCTCTGTCTACTAAAAAAATTATTTTATTATTAACTATTTAGTTTATTTCCAACTACTTATTTTATTATTATTAACTACTCAGTTTTTTTAAAAAAAAATTATGGTGCTTCATCCTGTATGTCAGGAGATTTCATACAATTTTCCACCTATGTACAACAGAACTGCTTTCCAACAAAACACTAAGCTGACATTAAAACGTGTATTATAAAATAGAAGAACAATATGTTAGTAAATTAAAATTTATTTAGAACTTGTCTCCTTATGATTATAAAAATTATTAATTTAACAAGATTTTTTTTAGAAATATCACAAATGTTTTCAATTAAAGCAAAGCCGTACGGTCACATATGAAAGCATAGATTTTTTGCATTAAAAATTATACAAGATAAATCTAATTTAAACAATGTGAGGGATCAGTTCATAATTAAGACTAAATATCCATTATACATAAGTTTGTAAGTATATTTAATTTTTATACATTATTTTGTAGAAAAATTTTGGAATATAGAATAATTCAGTCTTGAAATTGATTATCGTGTTTCATTTTACTAATTGATTTTGCTAATTTTCTAATTTCTGCTCAGTAAATTTAGATCTAAAAAAGTATTTTAAAATTTACAAGAAAGTACTCTCTTAGAAAGATTAATTGCCAACAAAAATATTTATTCTGTTAACTGGCTTATTTCAAGACATGCAAGCCATTTAAAAATTGAATATAAAAATAAAACTAAAATAATTCCAAACTGAAAAACACTATCTTTAATATGTGTCAATAAATAAGTGTTTTTGGAGCAAAAATATATTTCATGGAGAAATTATGGTTATAGGTTAGCCACCTTTAAAAGCACAATTTTAAATTATGTGATTTTAGCAGTTAGATAAGTATCATGATATACATAAACCTTTTCAATTTTGTTATGATCTACTGTTCCAGCAGCTGCCATAATGTTTTGGTGTTTTTAATGTTTGCACATGTTGCTTAAAGTTAAGTTCATTTTTGACTTGAACAAATTTTTATAGTATGACTTATTAGGTATCTAAGTAATTGCATTTAACTTATTACACTTTTTTTTTTTAAATCCTCCACCAAAATAAGGTAAACATTTATCACATTCTTCATATCCTTAAATTGATTGTAAATTATATGTAAAGATTAATTAATAATTTTACCAACATATTAAACTTTTTTTTTATATTAAAAACAAAGCACTTGCTTCCGAAGTTTGATAAATATTCTTCTTGCTTCCACTCTTTTAACTTTTTTTCTACAAAATCCACATTGACCATGTGGAAAAATAGTACACTGAAGAATTTTAAAGGAACACTGAATCATAGTACATACTCACTTTAAAATTCATGTGTTCTTCCGCGTGTAGCGTAGTAAATACGAAATATTTCAGCGAACTAACGTTATATTTGTTTTTGAACCCCAATGTTTAAAATACGCAGCCAGTATAAATTAGGAGCTTTTGTAGTCCTATAATATCCATAATAATTTTTTGAGAGGGATGATTTACCATTTTTTGGGGGGGAGGGGTGAACATATGTAATGTTTTACATTCAATAAATACATACGTTCAGATCTGACACAAACATTCTCATTTCAAAACGAATACGTCTGGGTTTTCTTTTTCGAGTATTTCTATTTTCTCCGTGCTATGAATGAGATTTGGCTAGGCGTTGGGCGACTTTTAAATTGTGATGGCAACATCCTTTCTTTCTCCCAGTTACGTTGTAGCCTCGGTACCAGGCCTCTCCGTCGCTTCCATTTTCATCGTTCGCAGGCCAGCTTTATCCGTCGCTTCCATTTGTTCACTGGCCAATTTAATTCGGTTTCTGAACGTGCTTTTACAACACTAGTGTAATGTAGAAAGGAAGGCGTACCATTCGGTCGTCCAAAGAGGAAATCACACAGCAGTTGTAACAGGTCAATTGAAAAGTTCCCGGTCTGACACATAGATGGCGCTACTAGAATTAAATCCATATGTTTTTTAGTTAGCCCTAACCCTTAAAAGATGCGTGTATAAATTTGACAGCTGTCGGATCATTAGTTTGTGAATTATAGCATTTTGAGTGAAGCAACTTTTGTTATTGTGAAAAAAATTGGATAAAAAGGAATTTCGCGTGTTGAGAAAATATTGCTTTCTGAAGGGAAAAAATACAGTTGAAGCAAAAACTTAGCTTGATGCCGAGTTTCCGGACACCGCCCCAGGAAAATCAACCATCTACTAAGTTTAGACGTGGTGAAATGAGCACCGAAGACGGTGAACGCCCCAAAGAGGTTGTTACCGACGAAAACATTAAAAAAATCCACAAAATGAT